>JACXGI010002490.1:25273-49006 GCA_016801175.1 Esox masquinongy | reverse complement strand
GTATATCTGAACAGCAATGCAACAGACATTTGGCCACAGCCCAGGACCTGACGACATTGTGCTTCCAATGCATATTTGGACCTATCTCATCTGTCACTCGCATGTGTGTCGATCCTTTTGACAGGAAGCATGGAAGAAATGTCTGCCAATGCAACTGCCGCACACATGCATTTTCACTGCGGTGATATACAAGGAAAAAAACAATGTGTGGTTATCATTACAGCATGGAGTGAGAATGCGTTGCGAATGTTCCTCATTAGATGTGTTGATCAGCTGAAAGAGTAAAGACGATGTGGAAAATTGTAATAGGATTACAATGTGCTGTTTTTGTTCAATTTAAAGCTTTTTACATACAATTTAATTTTTACAGCAAAGTGCGTCACACATGACAAAACATTTGTGACTAAGCACACAAACAACAGGGACACAATTTGGCTCAAGAGCACTTTCAAAACTACTGGCTGAAATTATACATAGGTTTGAGTGTGCAAAACCTTTGGTGACATGCTGAAGCCACCTAAGTCATATCTGAATACTCAAATTCTCTCTCTTCCCCCTTTTACTGTGTCTCACAGACATGGATACTTCCATGAAGTGGACGCCCAGTTCGTTACCACTCTCTGCTATTTCCTTTCCCCCTCTCTCTCTCTTTCTCTCTCTCTCTCTCAACCCCCCCATCCATTTCACACATGCAGACACCATTCTTACAGATGTCCCTCATCCCCCTCCTCCTCTCTTCCTTTCCTCCCTCCCTCTCTCTGTCACAGCTTCCCACACACTGAGGTGGGTCTTTAGCGTCCTCCTGCACCCTCTCCCACCCTGTTTTCTCTCAGCATTCTTATAAATCAGGATTGCGATGAGGTTAGCTGTGCTTTACATGTGCGGGACCCTGCTGGCCTTCTCCAAGTCTCCTGGGGTCTATGCAAACCCCCGTGAGGGAACCTTCCAGTGGGGTACAGAATCTGCAAACTGCCAGGTAACTCTAAAGCCTGCTGGGAAATGTGGAGGGGAGGGGATGGATGAGGATGTATGCCCCTACCAAGTGATAATGCCACCACTGGACATCATGATGCCCTGGCAGCTCTGGGAGTTGGAGAGGACAGTAAAAGAGCTACAGCGACTAAAGGAGACTGTGGAGCAGCTGAAGAGAGCATGCATGGAGTGCAAGATGAGTCAGAGGGGGACAAAGAGAGAGAGGCTGGAGGACAGAGAAAGGGAGAAGAAGAAAGAAGACAAAGAGATGATTTTGGGACCTGGAGACAGAGAGACGGAGAAAGAAGAGAAGGTGAGATTGGGATTGGGAGGCAAAGAGAAGGAGAAAGTTGGGGATGAGACAGAGAGGCATGGTGACAGAGACCAAAAGATGGACATAGAGACAGACGGCAAGAAAGCAAGAGATGGGGAGAGAAAAACTGAGCAAGTGAGAGAGGCAGTGGGGGAGAGGGCCAGGGAGAAGGAGATGAATATTGTAGAGGAGAGAAAGAGAGAACAGGAGAAAGAAACTGAGAGTGAGTGGGAGAGGGAAAAGAAGAGCGATAGAGAGGGAAATAGGGAATGGGAGAAAGAAAGGGAGAGAAAAATAGAGGACCAAACCAAGACAGAGGAAATGGAGGAAAGGGAGGCAAAGATGGAGAAAGAGATCATTTCAGAAGAAGAAAGAAGGAGAAAAGACGAGACAGAGAAAGACAGGAGAAGTGAAAATGAAAAAGAGAGATTATGGGTAGGGGAAGCGCAAACAGAGAAAGAGAGTCAGGGGGATAAGGTAAGGGAAAAGGAGATGGAGAGGGAAAACAAATGGAAAGAGGCAAGAGCAATAGAGGAGAAAAGAGTTAGGGGACATAGGGAACAGATCCAGGAGATGGGAGAACATCCGGTGGAGATAGGGAAAGAAAGGGAAGGGAAAAGTGAGAAAGTGAAGGGGAGCAAGAGACAACATCCTCAACAAATGAAGAAGGAAAAAGAAAGGAAGAAAATTACCCAGGGAGAAAGAGAATGGCAGAAAGAGAAACAAACGCCAAGCTATGAACATGGAATAGAAAAAAAAAATGAATATCAGATTGACGAGACAGGAAGGAAGAATGAGGAAGAGGTAGATAAATCAATCAAAAGTGTGCAGAGAGACAGCATTGGGACTGTGGTGACAAATGGGTCAAGTGATGATCAGAACATGGCCTCGCCTAGCCCAAACTCTGGTTATACGCAGTACTCAATGCCTAGACCTGACTCTTCAGGCCCAGACCAAACATCCACCAACCCTAGCCCATTATCTAGAACATACAACAGCACTGGATATGATCCACGTCAGAATGTTAGCCAAATAACCAGTAGCTCATTAAGATTGACATTAAGCACTAGCCCAAGAACTCAACCTACCAAGAAGCCCAGCTGGAGCTTTAAGCCTAAACCTGAACGAAAACCTAAACCAGGCCAAACACTTATTCCTGGCCTAAGACCTCAGCCTAGACCAAAACCAAAGGCGGTTGCTAAGCTCACATCAGATAGCTCAATCAAGTCCTTCAGCTTTAACCCTGAAACCACAACCAAAACTGGTATAACTTCATCCAGTACCAGCTGCCTCAACCCGGGAGTAAGCTTTTCAAGCTCCAGTTTAAAGACCACTAAGATAAATGCACAAAGCAGCACCACACCAGGCAAATCTACCAGCCCAGGTTACAGGACCACTAGTTCCAGACATGGGGCCAGCAGCAGGAGTGGCAGTAGCCCAACTCCAGGACCTACAACCACCACTAGATCTATCCCAAGGACAACCAGTCCAAGTTCCAGAATTGGGTCCTGGTGGACCCTCAGACCTGGCTTAAAGCTAAAACCAGGTGCTAGACCTATTCCAGGACTAAGACCAAAACCTAGACCAGGACCAAAACCTGTCCTAAAGCTAAGACCACCTAGCCCAACCAGCTCTTCCAGCTCCATCCCAAAGACCTCTCCTACACGTGGCTCAACTCCAGACACCATCACAAGCCTCAGTCAAAAGACCATCAGTCCAGGGTCTTTTACAACAAGCTTCCAACCAAAGATTATTAATACAAGTCCAAGTCCAGACAGCGGGAACAGCATTACACCAATCAACACTCCAGAATCTACCGCTATCGCTAGACCAAAAACCACCAATTCAAGCTTCCTGACCAGCACATCTAGTTCAACTTCAACTCCAACAATAACAATGACCACTAGCTCCACCCTAAGCACCAGCAACATTGGCTATAACTCTAGATCCCCCAGTACGAGTTCCGTCCCAGAGATAAAATCTGACCAACATTACAATCCCAACACAACGACTACTACACCCAGGATTAAGTCTAGACCTGGCCTTCAGCCCAGACCTGACCTACACCTCAAACCTGGCCTAAAGGTAAAACCTGAACTGAAGCCCAAACCAGGCCCAAAACATATTTCAGGCCTGAGGCCTAAACCGGGATTGCAATCAATACCTTACCCAAAGCCCAGATCACCCAGCTCAACTAGCGTCAACAGAAAAAGCACTTACTTAACCAGTCCAATTTTAACCACCACCACTAGCCCCAGCCCTGGAATCACAAGCCACACTTTACAGACACTGAAAACCAGTACCATCATTAGTAACAACACACCAGTCCACGCTTCAGACACAACCACAGAGATTACTAACCAAAACTACAGGAACAGCAGTTCCAGCCCTGGGGCCAGCATCAGCAGTAGAAGTAGCCTAACTCCAGGAACTAGTCCAAGCTCCAGAATTGGGTCCTGGTGGACTCCCAGACCTGGCTTCAAGTTAAAGCCAGGTGCTAGGCCTTTTCCCAGTCCAAGACCAAAACCTGGACCAAGACCAAAACCTGTCCTACAGCCAAGACCACCTAAACAAAGGTATTCTTCTAGCTCCATCCTAAAGACCATGCCCACACTTGAATTATCTCCAGACACTACCACAAACCTCAGTCAAAAGACCATCACCCCAGGGTCCTTTACAACAAGCTCCAAACCAGAAATTAGTAACAGAAGCTCAAGTCCCGGCAGCCATAACAGCATTACACCAATCAACTCTCTAGAATCTACTGTCATCCCTAGACCTAAAAACATCAGTTCAAGTGTCCTGACCAGGTCTTCTACTCCAAGTTCAACTCCAGCAAAAACAATTACCACTAGCATCAGCCCGAGGACCAACTTAATTAGCTATAGCTCAAGGTCACCCAGTACGGGTTTTAGGCCAGAGATAAAATCTGACCAACATCATGAGACCAACGCAATGAATACCACACCTAGGAATAAGTCTAGACCTGGCCTGCAGCCCTCACCTGACCTACAGCCCAAACCTGGCCTAAAGGATAAACCCAAACTAAAGCCTAAACCAGGCTCAAAGTCTTTGTCAGGCCGGAGGCCTAAACCAGGACCACCCAGCCCAACCATCATCAACCTAAAAAACACTTTCTTAAGTCCAACCACCACCACTAGCCTCAGCCATGGGATCTCAAGCCACAGTCTACAGACATCGAGAACTAGTGCCATCATTAGTAACAACACACCAGCCCATGCTCCAGACACCAGCACAGAGAATACTAACCAAAACTACAGGAACAGCAGTTCCAGCCCTGGGGGCAGCATCAACAGTAGAAGTAGCCCAACTCCAGGAACTATAACCACTGACAGACCTAGGCCAAATATCACCAGTCCAAGCTCCAGAATTGGTTCCTGGTGGACTCCTAGACCTGGCTTGAAGCCCAAACCAGACACAAGGCCTTTTCCAGGACTTACACATGGACGAAAGCTTAAACCTGCCAAAATGCCCAGACCATTCAAACCAACAAGCTTCTCCAACCCTGTCCCAGACACAACTCCCAGACCTAGCTCAATTCCAGACACCATCAATAGCCTCAGCCCAAAGACCACCCAACCGCGTTCTAAGACTAAAGGCTCCAACCATAGTATCAGCTTTACAACCCCCAGTACAGGCAGCATAAGCAGAACTACAGTCCGGATCACCAGTTCAAGAACCCGGAAAGGCTCTTCCAGCTCAAACAGTATTACACGAAGCCAAACCCCAGGAATCAAAACCATCACTAGCCACAACTCAAGTACCATTAGTACCAGAATTAGCCCTGAGACGAAATATGCCGAATATCATGAATCCAGATCAACCACACCCAGACTTCGCATTAAGCCCAAACCTGGAATAAATCCCATATCAGACCAAAACTTTCCAAGTGAAAGACCTAAACCAAGACCAACATTTAAACCTGTCCTAAAACCTAGACAACCCAGCCCAATTAATTCATCAAGCTCAGTACGAAAGAGCTCATCAAGAAGTGGTTCAACTTTCACCACCATCACAAGCCATAGCCCCAAGGAGAGAACAAACATTAGTCAAATCCGGCCAACTAAAACCATCACTAGCTCTAGCCTAAGGACTACTAGTCCAATTATCAATTGTATCTCCTGCACCACTAGCCCCAACTCAAAAACTGGCTTCACTACACTCAGCCCACTGAGCCTCAATGCTGGTTTCAGCCCAGTGACAAATGACTTAAATCACAGATCCAGTCAAAATATCACCAAGTCCCCGTGGATCTCCAAACCAAGCACCAAATCAAAATCTGGGAAACAGTCCAGACCAGGCCTAAAGCCCAGAACCAGCCTAAAACCTAAAGACCATACTAGCTCTGAAACTGGACCTAAGCCCAAAATAAGCCCAAGGCCTATTCCAGGCCGAGAACAAAAGACTGGCCTGATGCCACGACCTGCTCCAAAACCCTGGCGTACAACCAGCACCCAAGGTCCAAGGACCACTTCTAGCTGGAAAACAAGCCCTGGGATAATGACTACAATTATCTCCAGTCAAGAATTAACTACTAGCCGCAAAAGTACCACTACTAGTCCCATTCCATTGGCCAACTCGAACCATATCCCTACTACCATCAACTCTGACTTCCCTATGCCAAGCCCAATACCGGAGTCTTCAACCCCCAGTGTGAGAGAACTGCGTGTGAAGACTAGCCAGGTATCTGCTAGTCTGAATGAAATAAAGGACACAAGTGGAGAGCCAAAGGTTTCCCAAAGAGGGATTCCAAACGTCCATCCTGGATTAAACAAGCTCGCAGAGAAGAACCAGAGAGGCAGCATAACTGAAAGGAATAGACACCAGCCTCAAAGCTCAGCAAAGACATTACCAGAAGGTAAGAGAACATACACTACTGTTCAAAAGTTTGGGGTCACTTAGAAATGTCCTTGTTTTCCATGAAAACATACATAAAATGAGTTTGAATAGAAAATATAGGAAAATGAATAGGAAATATAGTCATTGACAAGGTTAGAAATAATTATTTTTAATTGAAATAATAATTGTGTCCTTCAAACGTTGCTTTTGTCAAATAATCCATTTGCAACAATTACAGTCTTGCAGATCTTTGGCATTCTAGTTGTCAATATGTAATCTGAAGAGATTTCACCCCATGTTTCCAGAAGCACTTCCCACAAGTTGGATTGGCTTGATGGGCACTTTTTACTTACCATATGTTCAAGCTGCTCCCACAACAGCTCAATAGGGTTGAGATCCGGTGTCTGTGCTGACCAATCCATTATAGACAGGCAACACAGTATCACGGGTTTATGTGACATCTACACAAATTTCTTATTAGAAATTAGTGACGTGCACACGTAAATGGGCTTTTTATCACAAGCAGGACACGATTTTCTTCCTATGGCGAACCTCATACCGTAGGCAACCACCTTTCGTGTACAAGACATGATATTTCTGCAGGAGTCAGAGCGAAATTATTAATTGTTTGTTAATCCTTCTGTTACCTCTCAGTATGGTCTCAGTAGCCTATACTGAGACCATTGTTACGCAGCCTGAAATGTATTCCCATCCATTTCTTGATCAAATGTGTTCCAAATAAATATCTTGCAGTTTTTGTACAAACTGGCTGCCGTACATGCGGGATCAATAGCCAAGGTATTGTATTATAAAGATGATCGTGTAACACACACGAAAAACTGAAGCTTTTGTTGAAAGAAATTCTGAAGTTTTGTAATATATGTAAAAACTAGATCTGTATATGACATGAATCATTAAGAAAATCGTGTCCTGTACACAAAATAAATTGCCATTTACGTTCATTGGAAAAGCATGTCCTGTACACGAAAAAATGTCTTTTATGTGTGCATGTCACAATTTTGTAGTATGGAATTTGTGTAGATGTCACGAAATCCTGTGATACTGTGTTGAGACAGAATACCAGCGTACTGCTTCTTCCCTAAATAGTTATTGCATAGTTTGGAGCTGTCATTTGGGTCATTGTCCTGTTATAGGATAAAATTAGCTCCTGTCAAGCGCCGTCCACAGGGTATAGCATGGCGTTGCAATATGGAGTGATAGCCTTCCTTCTTCAAGATTCCCTTTACCCTGTACAAATCTTCCACTTTACCACTACCAAAGCACCCCCAGACCATCGCATAGCCTTCACCATGCTTGACAGATGGCGTCAAGCACTCCTCCAGCATCTTTTCATTTGGTCTGCATTTCTCAAATGTTCTTCTTTGTGATCCGAACATCTCAAACTTAGATTAATCTGTCCATAACACTTTTTTCCTCTGTCCAATGTCTGTGTTCTTTTGCCCATCTTAATCTTTTCTTTTTATTGGCCAGTCTGAGGCTTTTTCTAGACAACTCTGCCTAGAAGGCCAACATCCTGGAGTCGCCTTTTCACGGTTAACAATGAGGAAACAGACGAACTGTGAGACGTCTGTTTCTCAAACTAGACACTCTAATGTATTTCCTCTTGTTCAATTTTGCACTGGGGCTTCCCACTCCTTTTTCTATTTTGGTTAGAACCAGTTTGCACTGTTCTGTGAAGAGAGCAATACACATCATTGTACAAGATCTTCAGTTACTTGGCAATTTCTTGCATGGAATAGCCTTAATTTCTCAGAAGAAGAATAGACTGATGCATTTCAGAAGAAAGTTCTTTGTTTCTGGCCATTTTGAACCTGTAATAGGACCCACAATTGCTTATGCTCCAGATACTCAACTAGTCTAAAGACAGTTTTATTGCTTCTTTAATCAGCACAACAGTTTTCAGCTGTGCTAATGTAATTGCAAAAGGGTTTTCTAAAGATAAATTAGCTTTTTAAAATAATAAACTTTGAATTGCAAACACTACGTGCCATTGGAACACTGGACTGATTGTTGCTGATAATGGGCCTCCATATGCCTATGTAGATATTCCATTAAAAATCAGCCGTTTCCATCTGCAGTTATCCATTTACAACATTAACAATGTCTACACTGTATTTGTGATCAATTTGATGTTATTTTAATGGACAAAAATTTCTCAGTGATCCAAAACTTTTCAATAGTAGTGTACATTGTTTTTAATTTTCAAGTCCCTTGTCTTTTTAGTTGAATATGTACATGAAATGCAATACTTGAGTGAGGGACCCTACCAGTGTTGCACTGCATATATTGAAGATAAAGGAAGAGGTAGTAATAATTTATTACAGTATAAACATTAATCCCTGTGTGATTTTTAACGGTACATACAAAACACATAATAACATAAAACATAATATCATTAAACCCCAAAACAGGAAAGCTACAATACAAAAGAACAGGAGCATTGAGTCATTCTGTGCAATCAGACGTAAACAATAGAACACAACTGAACACATTCTACGTCTTGACAAAAAATACATATATTGTAGTAATCTCATCATGTAGCCTAAGGTAGCCTTCCATTACTTTTCATATTGAACACAACTGTTTTTATGACAAAACTATTGATACAATTTAAAATGCAATTAAAGCTGATTGAAGTTGAAGTTTAGATTTTTATTTGGATGCTTGTTACTGTCTCTTGTTTGATTTTAAATTATTAGAATAAAGAAATACAAAACACAACCTGTGTACTCAATAAAAAATATTTTTCATTGAAATACCTGTGAAATTACCTTCAGATATGCGCTACATGCTGTTTTTTATCCAGAAAAATTCGATTTGATGTAAACAACCCACTTGGTAGGAAAATATATACATGCTATCGGCAAAAAATGACCAGTTAACTAGTGGGGGACTGATGGAGATACGTATAAGATCGAAGGGATTGGGGACAAAAAGCAAATCATACATTGTCTCCTAATCGGAATCTCTGTGCGATACATCCCACCCACACAGTACATTCTGCGCAACAGAGGCCCATTAAATATTCTTTTTTTTTTTACTCCTGGTTGTACTGTCAAAGACTAATAAGAATGATTTAAAAAAAATACAGAGAGTGTAGCCAGGTTATTGCAGATAACAGTGCAAATTGCGATTGGAAATAATATTTTTTTCTGGTTAAGAAGGAAACTATTGCTCAATCAACTTTAAGTCAGTGTGATATCATCTCCATTTTAAATTATGAGGATTGTAACTTTAATATCCGAGCAACTTAAGGTAATGTTTAATGAGCCTATAATAATCTGGTAGAGCTTTGAGATCATCATCTTAGTAACAGATGTTGTCTGTTTTGTGGTTACAAGTGAAAAGAAGAATGTGTATGTGTGAGCATGTGCGTGTCTGTGAGTGTGTATGGTTTAAGTGGGGATAAAGGGACAGATGTGCAGAGCTTCCTTTCGGGTCATAGAATGGCACATCTATTATATTAACTACAAATTAAGCGTCACACAAAGCTATTGCTTGCTTTTATTAATAAATGAGTTAAATGTATGCCAATTTGCAGCTAATACCTATGCTCTTAATGGGGCACTATGTAGAATCATACCTCTACACAATAACACAACTAGTCTTCTCCTTGTCTTCCCTTACCAAATGAGACCGGAACAGTATTAGCCATGCTGCCTTACGGTGGGAAGGATAGTATTGCAGGTGTTGAAAGCGAGTATAACGAGATTACAAGTCATTCCAAATAGATAGACAAAACCAGTGAAAAAGTGGGGAAAAATGGGGAATATCTCAGGCACCTGGATCAATTTTGTTGAAACAGATTATTTGAAACTGAAAATAATGTTCAAATAGCAGTAAGATGAAATCCATCCCATGCTACAGCCATATGTACCATAGCCATCACCTCTGGCTCCAAAAAAGTATTTTCTGAAAATTATTAATTTCAGAAATTCAAAGGTTTCTCTGCTAGGCATCACCTTCCATTCTGATGTCTCAGGTAGGTCTTTCTAATGTGTGCACATGCTCTCTAAAGAACATATTCCGTATTTATGTTAATATGGTGTGGGTATTTACTGGAAAGCTTTAATTTGCCCTATTACAAAAGTAGTTTTGGCGGATTTAAGCTAAAAACTTCAACCTTGTAACTTACAATTGTAATTTTTTTAATTATACACTTTTGAGAAGTGTCATTTTGGACCAAATGACACTACCAAAAAGGCACTCTGGTTGGGGCACTACTAATTATTTCATGCTGCAAGTCAACTACACTCTGCAAAGACGTCAGACTAATCTAATTTTTTTAATCTTACACAACAGTTCCCATTGCACCTAAAGACTGCTCTGACCATATGGTAAGGGGGGAGAGGAAAAGTGGGGTCTACCAAGTGACCCCTGACTCAAAGAACAGAACCTTCACAGTGTTCTGTGACATGGAGTCTTATGGTGGAGGGTGGACCATCATTCAGCTCCGTCAGGACGGCAGTGTGAACTTCAATCGGACCTGGGATGAATACCGGACAGGCTTCGGTGACCTAAGGAATGGAGAATTCTGGCTTGGTAATGACCATATTCATCTTCTGACTCGACACAGAGATATGATCCTCAGGGTGGAGCTGGAGGACTTCAACGGCATGAGGGAGTATGCAGAGTACAAGGTGTTCCGCGTGGCTGATGAGCGGTTACGCTACCGCCTGTTTGTGGGTGGGTACTCGGGCACGGCAGGAGATGCACTCCAATTCAGCAAAAGTTATAACCACAACAACAGATTCTTCACAACTCCCGACAGGGACCATGATCGCTACCCCTCGGGGAACTGTGGCGCTTATTATGGCTCAGGCTGGTGGTTTGATGCCTGCATGGCCGCCAACCTCAACGGCAGATATTATGTGGGAAAGTACAAAGGGGTGAGGAATGGAATCTACTGGGGGACATGGCATAACATATCCACAGAATACTATCTGACTAATGACAGACAATCTTTCAAGACTGTAAGAATGATGATCAGGCCAAGGAACTACGCAAAATGAGCAAGACGGCCAATGGGCGCAGAACAAATTGTATATGCCACAGCTGTACCCATCCATATATCACTATGTGCCAGCTATGACTGAAAACCCTACATGACAAGTATATACCATATATTGTGTTTTCCAGGCAGATCATAGGAAACAGTAAAAATAGAAAAAAGTTAAGTTTAAGTTTTACTGTTCAGACCAGAGTCCTGCCTACATAAAAGTTATGGAAATATGCTATTTCATTTATGGTGGTTCCAGTAGCCCTATGCAGATACGCATGGTGCCTAAATGTATGATGCCTGAAAGTTACATATTTTGCACTGTTGAGAGTTTAATGAAAACAAATGGGTTTGGTTCAGCCAGATGTCCTTATCATTTTTATGAGACCTTTCATGCAGCCATGTACAGCTAGTTTGTGCTTGTGGCTAGACAACTTTGCTGCTGAGGTATTGGGATTTGAGAGAGAGAGGGTAGGCTACGGAATCACAACATTTTATATGAGTAATTGTTTGTTTGATTACAACATTAGAGGATATAATAACATAGTTGTTAAGTTTCTCTGAATCTCACTATAGTGTAATTAAGCTGTCATACTGGTGTGTTATTGGCAATGGCTATACTATCTAACTACTTTTCTCTCCTTACTGCAGAACACCATTGTTCTAAAGGTGTGAGCATATGTCTCACACTGTACCTTGTGTTTTTACAGTATCACGTAACTACCAGAGTACACACTCTGCCCACTGTGTGCATTTCTCCTTATTTTGGCTCTGTACTTTTATTGAAGGATATTTGTGTTCACATTGGTTTTGCCATTTAGAAAAATGGCAACACTTTTAATACAAAGTGCCTCTATTTCAGGGCACCAAAGTTATAGGGACAGTTGGCTTGACAGATGTTTCAGCTTAGTCAAATGCAATTCATCACATAATTTGCGCAGGCATAAGAGACCTTTCAATGTCTAGTCTTGATTTGAGGCTTACAAACATAGTCAAAACATTAGGCTTACCAAAAAAAAAAGGAACATTATTTAGAAGTAGGAAAGCAATGGTAAGCTGAGCAATTGCAATGGCCTGGTATGCCAAGGAAAACCTCTACAGTGGATGACCAAATGATGCTCACCATAATGAAAACAGGAAAACTTTCCAGGAGGTATGTGTGGATGTGTCTGCCACTGCCATTTCATATTATGTGGTTTTATAATGGCTGTTGTTTAACAAGCAGTTTGAATATATTGAATTATATTTACTCTTTCATTTGGAGATATTGAATTCTTTAATATCATGAGTGGGCCTAAACGAACCTCCTCTGTTTATACAATATTGCCACTTAGTGGCCTGAAAATAACACTATTTTTTAAATGGATTTTAAGGGAACAATTTGTGGAAAAGAGATCCTGTACTAATTTAGAATATCCACCTTGCCTTCTTATCCAGCGAAGTGTCTTGAACTATTGATTGGAGATCACTATTTTGAAAAAGATTTGCCCTCTTACAGAATGCAGAAATACTGTGTTAAGCTTGTAATATTTTTTGTTCTAATAATTATTTTAATTGTACTGAATTGATTTACTAATGATTGATTGTTTTATTGTTCTTTTTTAATTCTCAGTATTCTCTAAACGGGGAAATTGCATAAAGTTAATAAAACTTAATTTACTTCATTTGTGTTCCTTTTACACCAGGATGTGGGCTATATATGCATTACTTGTAGAATTTATATGCACACATTATTTTAAGTATACCCAGTAAAAGAGGTGGCAATGTACTGTTGTCTGCAAACCACTTTGAAGTGTGTTGAGCCAAGTCACTTGTTCTAATCCCTGTGCCAATAAGGTGAAAAACCCTGTTATTTTTACCCTGAGTAAGACAGTTAACCCAAATTGCTCCCAGGTTGTTGCTGTAAATAAAAATATGTTCTTAGCATACCTAACTGGTAAAAAGAGAAGTTGAAGTAATCCTACTCTTATTCTGATTCAAAGTACTTCACTACACATTAATATACCACACTTGTCTGCCTTTCTGACACCCAGATAGTGTCTCTTGGAAAGAGGGAAATTTTTAGGGACCTTTTTGTAGCAGAATCTGAGAACCAAATGCTTTCAGTCAGTGAGAAGCAAAAGCATTAGATTCTAGTCTCCCTAACGACCTTCAGGTCTCAGGGACAGCTAAAAAGGACACTCATTGCATAAACACAGGTTTTAGTCAACACAATGTTTGGCAATATTTGTTATGCCCTGTATTGAGAGAGCCATGAATAATAGAAAAGCATTACATCCAGAGAATGCCGGAGAGCTGGACTGGTCCATGTTTGTGTTAGAATTACTGAATTGGCGGAGTACCGTCTCAAATACATATAGTGGCTCTCAAAAATATTCACCCCCTTGGACTTTTCCTCATTTTATTGTTACAACATGTAATCAAAATTGATTTAATTAGTCTAGGTGTTTTTGCCACTGATCAACACAAAAAAATCCATAATGTCACAGTGAAAAATTAAATTGTCACATTTTTCTAAACGAATTACAAATATAAGACAGAAAATAATTGATTGCATAAGTATTCAGCCGATTTACTATATCTTTGGTAGAGGCACCTTTGGCAGAAATTACAGCCATGAATCTCTTGGGAAGTCTCTACCAGCTTTGCACATCTGGACACAGCAGTTTTTCCCACTGTTCATTGCAAAATTGCTCAACATCCAAATTGGCTGGGGACCTTTCGTGAACAGCAGCAATTTACATCTCTTTCACACATATTCTCAACTGGGTTGAAGTCCTGGCTTTGACTGGGCTACTCCAGGACAATTGTCTTTCTATTTTTGACCACTCCTGTTTGTCTCTGCTTTTGAATCAGGTCCAGAAGTGATGTAAGGGATGTGATGTGAACTATTACGGCCCAGCATAGGAAAACATGGAAGAAGAGGAGTTAGAGATGATGGATGTGGATGGGGGGGTTAGCTGCCTTTAGCCTACAAGTGATTTTGGAATTGCTGTCAAAGTACTATTTTTAGATTTGAAGCCAATTTGAAAAGCCTTGTTTGGCAAATACAAATACTGAAAGATAAACTCTACAGCAGTGGTGTTGTAAAGCCTGGGATTCCGGTGCTTCATCTGTCTTTCTGGAGTAGCCCTGGGTCTTTTATTCCAGTTCCCACAATACATTTAAATGTTTATTTGAACTGATGAGTTAGCATAACTTGAATTGGTTTACTGAACCTGCTGTCTCATCTAAAAATGAATGGAGTCATGTTTTGTAGCAATTATTGTGACTCTGTGTTTCACCAATTGCTCGATCAGGTTATAGGGGCCAGTACACAATACAACCATAATGTATCTATCGGCCACGCCATTGCGGGATAGCAAAAGTTGATAGCAAGATTGACTATTTTTGACCGATATGTTAATGAGAAACTTGTTTTGCAGCGCCTGCACCCGTTTTGAAACAATAAACCTTTTTCTTTGGGATTTGTGCTTTGCGCAACTAGGACTGCTGACAATAACATTTTTGATAATCAATAAGGAGACAGTACCCTAGGTGTGTTAGACGCTGGGCGACATCCATGCTAAAACATATTTGATCACAGCTATATTCTCTGCCTCTAAACTACTCTGTGCGCGCAATTGCGCAGTATTCAACGCAACCTCGCACTCATGAAACACTGTAACTCCACCCACTTCTGAGCGGCGATGTCAGTGTAGTCCACGTATAAATTGAGGATACATTTCACGGTGATAGCCTAGATTTAAGTTCACAGTTACTGAACTTGAGAAGTAAAAGACATATAAAAATATTTTTTTAGCAATAAAGGAAAAATGCGCCACTGTATAGCAATGGTTACACCATTCTCCAGTTATCTGGGACTACATTTTCAAACAGGCAAATTGACAACGCTGACGTCATATATCATTTTCTGACGGTTCTGCACGCGGTACGTGGAGCTCCACCAAGATCTTATTTCTACTCAAATTGCCGTAATCGTGTTTTTCTGCATGTCTTTTAGGACTGATCATAACCAGTGACCATAATGTTTTGTTGTTCTGCGAACCAACGTGTCTGTGTTGGACTTTTACGTTGGAATTCCCTGGTAGCATGTCTAAATAACACGAACAACTCTTCCGTATTGATTCTGAAGGCGTTCTCGACCTCTCGTGCTTTAACCACAAAAAAGGTGAACACGCCCCTGAAGCAGTGGGTTTTTGATATTAACCCTTTTAGCAAAGTGCGGGTTCAGCTTCAGTGTGATATATCCATACAACCACTGGATCCACACCCTTTCCCCGAGGCAAACCGTGCATTTATCACCGTTCAAGGTACCAGCGCAGATCACGGCGTCAAACTCGACAACTTTCATGTCCACTATAATGACCAAAACAAGGAACTGTTCATATTGTCCGAGAAGGCCAACAACGACGTGTCAGTTGAGCTGACCGCTCCCGTAAAAAGCGGTTAGTGTTTTGGGTTTTGACGTTAAATAATGTGTTATAATAATATTTTCAATGTCTGCATCATTAATTAAATTACGCCCAGTAGAATTGTTCTTTAGTACGTCCAGCATAACTGCTTGGATCAGACTCAATTACTGTTGTTGGTGATTGCATTCACATGTACAGATCAGTTGTCATGGTCGTGATAATTGATCTGATTACCCTTAACCCAGCATTTCCCCATCCTGTTATAAAAGTAACTAGTCATCATTTCAGCAAAGATGTCAATGACATTTAGCAGACACTCTAATCCAGAGCATCTTCCAGTAGTGAAGTCAGTAATGAGGGACATTTCACAATTTCATACTCTGTGTGTGGATTTATGTGTTTGTCAGACCTTTACATCACCACTCAAGGAAAGGGCAATGTGCTTATCCAGAAGATGGAGAGTGATATCTGCAGGGTGCAGACAGAGTGGGGGAACTGTGTGCTACACTCCATAAAGGTAAATATCAGCATTTTTAAAGAGATCTGTCAAGATTAATATGATTAGGGTTATTGAGTAATGAAAGCTACAGACACGTGTTACAATGCCCCTGGTCGCACTGTGGTTACAGGTTTAAGGAGGAGATGGCTGGGTAGGCTACAGAGTTGTAGTATTTGATTCCAGGGCTCAGACTGAACCATGTGTGACTGTGTTGTCAGGAAATCAGTCTTTTCAATCAGTCAGGTTTATTTTGTGAAGCTCTTTTTACATCAGCAGTTGACACAAACTACGTTTTCCGATACTCAGCCTAAAACCCCAAAGCAACAATAAGAAATGGTGCACGGTGGATTAGAAAAACTCCCTAGTAGGGTCAGAACCTAAGAAGAAACCTAGAGAGGAACCAGACTCTGAGGGGTGCCCAGTCCTCTTCTGGCTATGCTGGGTGAAGATAACAGGATTACATGACATTTTTGGGCCATGTCAATGTTTTTGCTGTTTAGATCACAAGGCGGTCAACAAAAACATGTGGGCTGTGTCTAGAGTCTTTAGGCCGAATCCAGATTTGGCTGCACAACCAGGTGGACAAGGAAAGGAATGACCAGGTGGGCTGTGGGCTGTGACATGAGGAATCATCAGGCAGCAACTAGATCTGAAACTCAACCAGGATGACTTTGGACAGGGATATCTAGGAGTCCTTAGGCCAGATAGTCCTGAGATGTGGTCCAAAGGCTCAGGTCCCCCTAAGTACATCAGAAAAGTATGGAGAGCTTTCCAAAAGGAGACCTCAGCATACAGGACAGACTGTACATAGTTCCCCGGCACAAAACTATTGCAATGTAAAACTAGGGACTAAGACGGGGTCCCGGAGACACTGTGGCCCAAGTGAATTAAACCAAGATGGCCCACAAGCTTTTATTTCCATTGATAGACTAATGAAGCTGAGTGGGCAGAACCTTGGAAATTAAGTGGGCAGAGCCAAGCGTACACTAGCAAAACCCTATTGGCCGATCTTGGTGCGTTATAGCATGTTTTTTATAGAAAAGCCTGGGAAGTGTGAGTGAGCAATACCTCAATATGCCCAGTGCTAAATCTAAAAAAATTTTTTAAACGTTAGCAACAGGTCCACTTAAAAAAAATTGGTCAATTTTTCATAACACATTATTCTACTCTTTCAAACAGAAAACTTTATTGACATCAGATGTTTTATCTATAGGAAAATCTGCAGAATGTCGCCCTTGTTCCATCTTGCTCCATAGGCCTCCAATGCCTGTCCCCTAGGCTTCTTCAGTTGGGAGTGGAAATGACAACCTGATGCATTCATATTTATGCATCTGGTGAGCTGTCTCCATGTCCATCTGTGTTTATGCAGTTCTTGATGTAAGTGCTGAAGAGCAGCCATTTTGTGCATGAAAATCATGGGCTCAGCAATGACGCATCTTGTTGTCCTCATCAACTTAACTGAGCCCACAGATTACTGTGTTAGTGATCATTCATTGATCCAGTTGTCATGTAGAGGGTGATCATGGGTTTAATCAAAATGAATCTAGTTTTGTCTGTTCAGCAAAACAGAATTTGAGCTTGCAGGATTAGGATGTTTGTTAAAGCGTGCCTTTTATTAGGCTTCATACTAAAGGGGCACTATGTAGAATTTTTACATTGTGAATATTTGCATTTCCAGCAATAATGGAATCATATTGTTTCACAACATTTATTCACCAGGAATTGTTTTGGATGCATACAAAGCATTCAACTAAAACGCAGTGTCCCAGATTTATGTTTACCATGTAATGTCTAGCGCTAAGATCAGGTTTGACTGGGGCCAGCAAAATCCCTCTCATTTCCTGGTTGCTGAAATCCTACACAATTCACAAAATGTTTTTGAAATGAGAAAACAAGCACTGAATAGTGTAGGGAATCATTATGCTATCAAAAGTGATTAAGAAATATCTTGAAAATATTAAGCTTGTTGACCAAAAATGGTCGACAAAAATGAAACTTTCAAGTGGCGTGAATGCAAGTTGGTTTTAAGAGAACATTCATAGATTTTTGGTTTCTTTTATCCATTTCCGTAAATATAGAAACCGAATATCCACCAAATTTAAATAATAAAACAAACTTCACCTTGTTGGATAGGAGAGAGTTGGTTTAAATACGAACTGTTTTTGCTGCAATTCACCTAGCTTCCAGATGGAGAATACATTCAACAGACTGATGCTTTAAATAAGTTATACTGAACATCCCAGGGTCATTATAGTGAAGGGGGAAGAGGTTAATGCTCCTTTCCAATCATTATTGATGGTCTTATTCTGGTGACATAATGAATAATTGCATGGCTGTCGTTTGTTACTTTAAGGCCATTGTTGGTTTTAAGACGGTCATAGAACTGGTTGCTTTTGTGGTATAAATCAAAAGATGGATCAACAACATAATTAACAATAAGGATCTAAATAACAAACAATACCAATATAATAACAATACGGCAAATACTTTTTGGCATAAATACACAGCCTTAGGAACAAATCCAACAGGACACATCAATGAGTAACATTAATTATTTTTATTATTCAAGCGTGGTGGTGGCTACATCGTGATATGGGAATGCTTGACATTGGGAAAGACTGGATATTTTTTTTTTAATAAATAAATGTAATGGAGAAAAGTCAAAGTCCTACAGGAAAACCTGCTTCAGTCTGCTTTACACTGGGAGACATTAACTTTTCAGCAGGACAGTAACCAACATCACAAGGCTAAATCTACACTGGTGTTGCTTACCTAAAGTACAGTGAATATTCTCAAGTGGGCAAGTTAAAGTTTTGACTTAATTCAGTTTTACAAGCTATGGCAACACTTATAAATTGCTGTCTGGCCTTGATCCTGAATATCTTGACCGAACTTGAATTCTAAAGACTAAGGTGCAAATAATTTAAAATCCAGGACCCTCAGGCCCCTGTTGACCTGTTTAAAACTAGATCAAAACTATGTAGAAATTATGAATGACCTATACATTTTAATGACTGCCCTTTATGGCCTGTATATTGATTTTGATGTACAAATCAGAAAAAAGAAATGTTCTTACTTGTGTTGAATTTCTAAATCCCAACATGTTCCATTCTATTTCACAGAGTCATCAGGTTCTGGTCCAGTCTCAGGGAGGCAACATCACAGGGAAGGGAACAATCCATGGCAATGTGGAATTTTGCACCTCTGGAAACAGTGTACAGTAGCTCCTTTTATACTCTACTATATGAGACTGTGTACTGGACCGTCATACTATTTATGAGACAACTCAACAATTACAGTGTGTAGCCTAACAGTATTTTAGACTAGGGTTGCACGATATGGACAAAAAAAATCATATTGCGATTTTTAAAAAATTTTTTTGCTAGTCATTGCGATTTGATTTGCAATATGATAAACAACAATTAACTTTTAATGTGGTTTAGAGCACGTCTTTGGCTAAATAATGTGATTTGCTCTGTTATTTCTTTACGTCTTGGTGAGCTCTTCTCATATGGAGTTAAGCTTGCAAAAGTTGGGATGTGTGTGCTCTGACACAAGGCCTACCCCTGCCTCAGCTCCTCCAAAATAAAAATATTGAGTAAAATATTCAAAGTAATGTATTGTTGGAAGTATTTTGTCTGAACATGTAAACCGAGTAAATACAGACGATCCACTTTTGAGAATGTTTACAAATTAAATTCATTTAAAATGAGTAGGCTAGAGCTTAAAATGAAAATTAGGATAATTTTGTTAGGGCATTTCCCTTAGTGTTCTATAGGCAATTTTTCCACTTTTGCTGTAGACTAATAAATAATGACATGTTGTTGATCAGTCCATAATTTATTGGTAGGACTGCATATTTAGAGTTAAATTGCATCTTTACTAATATGCCCATTAAAATAGGAAATCCCGCACCTCTGTCATAAAACAGTTCCGCCGCCCCTGATTATTGATGATTGTTGGGCTGGGCTGGGTATGCAAAGTATTTTTGGTTTTGTCAAGAGACTTCTTTGCCATGCAAGTCCCTATGGTGCTGTCTCTGGTGTTTTTGCATATTTCATTAGTTTGTGACATCTCTTTGGAACCTGAAATATTCCCAAACAAAAGTTTATTTTTTGGTACCAAATGATCATATTGTCCTCTGGGTTCATTTTCTTCATCGATCCTCTTCCTCTCCCTAACAGCACGCCCTAATCTGCACTATTCTTTCGCAGTAAGTTCAATGCTGCATCTTCAATGTTTCTGACTGGTTAGATTTTGCTGTTCAGAGTGCCTGCACAGCTAATATAGCGCCCCCCCAACCCACGGGTGTTATTATTTTATATGGTTGTAGCTATTACTCATTACTTATTGTAGAGCGGAATTGGGATATTTTAAGAATACTCACTTTTAATAAATTGGGACAAGTGAGAGGCATGATCAGAATCATGTATTGTATAGTTTCACTGACCGATTCAAGACATACAGCTGGACATTGTCATTTTAATCGTTTATTGTCTTAAAATAGCTAAACTTAGGGGAAGCTGTGTTGTAAGAGCATTTGTCGATATGTTTTGACTGACACGATCAGTCAGGCTCCAACCTTTTTTAATAATAATCTGAATTATTATTTTTAAGTAGGCAAACAGATTCTAAAATTAAGTCCTAATAAACTGTATACAAATACGAATATGATTATAGCAAGGATGGCACACCAGTAAAATAAATATTTTGTAAAAATAAAATAAAAAGCCAAAATCACAGCTTTCTGTGTTTAGAAATCGCACATGTTCAAATCATGATTTTTTAAAATGTTTTCGATTAATCGTGCAGCGCTATTTTAGACCTACTGTACATGTAACTACAGCTTAACTACTGTCATAGACAAAAGTATTGGCACCCTTGTACTTTCTTCAAACAACTCACAATTGTCTCTACAAGTATGTTGAAATTCACCAAAATATTTGGTCTTCACAATTTTTTATTTCACTCATAATATTTGAGAATCTTTGTTTTTTATTTAGAAATTGATACATCCTTTTAAATTTGGGAATTAACAGAAATGACGGTGACAGTATTTGGTAGTGCAGCCTTTGGCTAAAATAACTGCAATCAAATGCTTTCTATAGCCATGGATGAGCTTTCCTCTCTGTACTGGCAGTTTAGCCCACTCTTCTTGTGCAGACTGCTCCAGTTCTGCCAGATTTGAAGAGTCCCTTCCAACTGCTGTACATCTCTCCATAGGTTTTCAATAGGATTTTGATCTGGACTCAATACTAATCACTACAAAACAGTCCAGCGCTTCGTCTTCAACCATTCCTGGCTATTTTTTAAAGTTTGGTTGTGGTCATTGACCTGCTGGAAGACCCATGACCTTTGTCTGCGACTGAGCTTTCTCACACTTGGTTCAACATTGTGCTCTAAATCGCATGGGTTATTCTCTTGATTTTAAGATGCCATGCACTTGTTCAAGTCACCCAGTGCCAGAGGCAGCAAAGGAACCCCAAAACATTGACCATGAATCTCAATGTTTAATTGTGGAAAGGTGTTCTTTGAAGGACTCATTTTGTATACATATATGGTGTTCTTTTCTAAAAAGCTCTTATTTGGTTGGATTTGTCCTGAGGAGATTGTCCCAGATGGATTGTGGGTTGTTTATATGTGTTTTGGCAAATTGCAGTCAGGCTTTCTTATCTCTTTCTAAGCAACCGCCCACTTTCAACAGCTGGCGATGGACGGTGCGAATTGAGAACGTTGTGCTTGTATCTGAAGGTCAGCTTGAATCAGTGTGGCAGTTAAGGTGCTTTACCACCGTTCAAGCAGTCCTTCACTCTAATCTTCCTTCAGGTTTTCTCTTGCAGCCACGTCCAGGGAGGTTGGCTACGGTGGCATGGGCCTTGATGTCTTTATGTCCAATCAGAAACGTCAAGGTCTCTGGAGATGGAACTGTATCCTCAAGGTCGTCCATGCTTGGCTACGATCCTGTCTGCCCTTCTCATTCTCTGGTGTTCCTTCTTTTCTTCATACTCATTGCTGTACATACAGTGACAACAAACTGTCATTTTCTCTATTCAAACTGGTTGAATGACTGATTTTCATATTGCATGCATCTACAAACAAATCACAGATGAGTTCATCCTGATTAAAATCAAATTATTTCAAACTACTTCTAGAAGGATCCAATGATATCGTCAATTTTAGGATTTCTTTGTGAAATATCTGATTTAGTAAATTCTGCAGATTTTATAGTTTTATTCAACTGCCAACCAAGAAGATACTTATTTGGATACCAAAGGTTTTCCAGAGGTACAAGAGTGACAATACTTATATACAATAGGCTACGACTGTACATATGAGACCATATATATGTTTAACCATATAGTATGAGGGTTAGGGTTAGCACTCTACAGTCAGTCTTTAAGTATATATGAGACCAGACTATTGTTAGTGTTTGGCTACAGTAAAGACCAGGCAAGGGGTGTGTAGACTCACTAGTGTCTGTGTGTTAGATGTGGCGTTGTTATTTCTACCATTAATGTAATTTCTAGACTGTGGAGGTGAAGAAGATCCAGGGTACTACTATGAACGTGTCAACAGAACATGGCTCTGTGAAGGTGAAGGCCATCTATGCTGAGTCCACCTCCATAGAGTCCTCTTCAGGGAACATCCAGCTGGGACACGTACATGGTGAGGCTGCATATCTGGTGGATGATACCTTTCCAGCCTCCGAGGAAAAATATATGAACTACGATATATGAACACTGGATGCTTCTGCCTTTTATGCCTCGTTGATTCTTTTCTTTTACACTTGCAATGTTATGTTACTCTGGCCCTTGATTCATGGCTTGGTCAATGGTATTGACAGGGGTGGGTGGCAGTCTTAGTTTTGTTGTGACATTGGTTCATGTAGTTTTTTCTGACCATGTTAAATAGTAACTAGGAAAAATCCCTTTCCTGTTCTAGGTGTTATAACGAAGGGTTTTTCCTGGTCAGGGCCTTTAGTAAATACCAGTATTCAAATCAGTCTAGAGAGACTTCAGTGCTATCATTTGTGTAAAGAATATTATTAAATTGTGGATGGCCTGAGTGAATCATTGCTTAGATAAATCAAGGTTAAGTAGAGTGAAAAAAGGGAGTTTTCTCTCAAAAAGAAAAGCATGAGCGATAAACAGACAAAGTGAGAGACGCCAAGAGGATTGGGGAATGAGTCAGACAGAACTGATGGTGATTTCCTCTGGGACAGACAACCTGTCTTCTTGTTGAGAACATGGAAACCATTAGCCTGTTAGCTCCCTGGGTGGATCAACATCTCATATTTTGTTTTGTTGTTATACAGGTGATGCCATAGTGTGGAATGAGACTGGAGATATAATTGTAGGTAAGTGGGCCAATACTCGGTGCTATACTTAAACAGATTGTATTGCGTTAGGTCTGAGGTCATTTTAACCTAAACAGAAATGGGCAAAAATGACAAAATAAATGACTTAATACCCTAAAGACCAAAGTATCAAAACATGTTTTGCTAAGTATTATATCTAGTTTGAGAATGTTTTCAACATACAAAATACATTTGCAGATACCCTGTTTAACCATTTTCTGATCTGTTTTTTGTAATTTAACTTATTTGATTGCATAAGTAGGTCTGAACAGTGACGAATGTACATGTAAAAAAAAA
>JACXGI010002490.1:0-25173 GCA_016801175.1 Esox masquinongy | reverse complement strand
ATTTATTCAAAGGTAGTTAAAGTTTTTCATATTGGACAGAAATACAGCCCATCTCTAAATGTAGCATATGTTTTTTAACTTTGACCTTTGCCAGATGGTTCTAACAATGGCTCGCTGAAGGTGTCATCCAACAGGGGAAACATTGATGCATATGTAGGAGAAAGTTGCAGTGCACAACTACACTCTCAGCAAGGTGAACTTATTAATCTAATATTCTGGATATACATCGCTCAATAGGATGAGCCATATCTGGTCATCTTTCTGAATTGTTCCTCTCAAGGTTGCATGTTTGACTCTCCTCTAATGCCTTTTTATTTCTTCCCCCCTTTTACTACCTATTTCTCTCCCTCTTTACATGTCTTTCAGGTGCAGTGTCTGTGCGTGTCCCTTCCTCTATAAGGGCAGGAGTACAGCTGTGCGGAGCATCAGTGGAGGTCAGCCAGGAGATTGTTCTGCAGCCGTCTGAGACAAATTCCAAAGATAACATGACCATTGTCACTGGTTAGTCATACTTAGTTTTCCGCTGGAACGGAACTCACCAATGAGACTACACTTACTGCTGTTTTCTAACCAAACATGGCCAGTGAGCCATCACAACAGTTCTTTACACAGCTAATACTGTTATTCTAAACTCACCCTTGTTCTGTTGTCCATCCTCTCTCACTCCAGGCTATATGAATGGTCAGCCCCAAGGGGGCCAGTGGATCAGAGCCCAGGCTGACAGAGGCTCCATTAGCCTGAAGACTCAAAGCTGGTTCGAGTCTCTGAAGTTGGGCAGCTGAGGCTTCAGAGTTCACTCCCAGGCCTAGGCCTTGTTCCAACAGTTGTGTCCTTCATTTTTCCTGTCTACATACTGTACAAAGTCCTCAACAACTCGAAGCAGATCCTTAATCATGCTTCCTTAATGTTTAGCAGTGGGGAACCGTCAGGGCCTGCTATGCCTTAAGGCATAAGGATGATATATATATATTTATTTATATTATCATTTTGTATTATTTAGTCCTTTTATCGACTTAATCTTTTCAATCCTTTAATGGTGGTTTGATTACATTTCTTTAGTTTTGGGTTGGAAAGAGGTCCACCAAAGGGAGAATTCAATCCAATCAGCTTGGCCAGGCCTTCAAGATCTGGACCAAAGGAATCTGCCATCCATCTGGATTAGAGCAGCATCTTAAAATGACAGCAGAACCAAACTTTGTTTTGCCATTTAGTCATTTTTGTCTGGTACTGTAGATCTGTTCTTCTCGCATGGAGTGGACATGGTCACTTTTGGGACTAGCTGTCACAATTTGTGTCCATGACTGTTGTTGTTATTTTAGTACAGGTGCACCACATCTTGGTCGGTGTGCCTTGTGGGTTTTGCAAGTTGTCTCATTCTGAGTTGGTAGGATACTGCTGTCTTGCTGTCCATAGCACAGACCAGTGTAGTAAGTTATATGTTCTGTACTCTCACTCACTGTAATGCTCATTTCCCCGCTCTGCTAAAAGTCTTTCTACACTTGCACCGTATTTGCTCCATGCATAAAGAAATCGAACAAACACCATATCTACTTTAGTAGTTTACAATTTGCTTTTGAAGTAGGCTATCTGAGAAGTGCTCAACATTTCAACAGCAAGTTCTAGGCTATGCCAGTGATTAGGCCAACTGTTTTAAACGCTCTGCACTCTAACCAAATTAGGTACGCTCCACTCCAGTTCCTCTGGCTCAGACCTGTCAGATTCATTTAGGATGTCATCGAAAAGCATTGATTCTCTTGTATTAACGCTAGATTAGGCCTGTATGTCGGGCACCAAAAGTAAATAAGTGATGCTATAATTCCGCTATTTTTTTCTTGATTACTCTGCAACGTTTTAGAGGATATTTTCCCCCACATAAGGTCTAGGTCCAATAGCCACAATTCGCCACAGATGTCTAGTGACTTTTTATCTCACTGACTGACTGACTGCTGTATTTCTCTGTTACTGCTGGACTAACGTAGGACAAAAATTAGGAAGTGAAAATTTGATATTTATTTATAATTAGGAATGAATTAGGAATTGATGCAGGAGCTTTGCATAAATGTGTATATACTGCATTGATTTTTTGATATAAAATATTTCCAAATGTAAAATAATTTGGTTTGTGGTTATTAAGTGTCGGATAACTGTGCTAATTAATGTGAGATGTGTTATTTCAGGGTTTTAAAACACCTCTGCATTTTTGTGTGAGATTGTCAGCTTAGACTGTGGACATTCATGTTGTTGTTGTAGTCCTCTCCACAGTCCTTTAACTAATTCATTTTCTTTGTTATTTTAGCTGTTGCCAAGCGCTTGTACCGGCTCCTCTTCTTCCCACGTGTTTTTGGTCTTGTCAGGTCGTCTGATTGGCTGCAGCTGCTGGCCCAGGCTGTCATAGCCGAACCAGTAGGGAGTGTCGTCGTTACTATGCTCCCACTGCTCAACACAAGACCGCAGCCTCAGAGCTGCCTGCCTACACACACACACACACACACACACACACACACACACACACACACACACACCCTGTGACTGTCCTTCCAAAGTCATGTTTAGGTTCTAGAATGTTCTGTGTGTAATTGTCTTACTTGGATATTCCCCTGCAGTAGAGCATCTTTATGTTGTTGAGCTGTTGACAGCCTCTCTGTAGAAAGCGTGCTGTACGATCAGTCAGGAGAACACAGCCACTGATGTCCAGTTCTCTCAGGTAGTGACCCCCACCTGTCAGGTACTGTACTGCCATGTCTGTCATCTGGGAGGGGGAGATGAAAACTATCGACGAGGGCTTTTGGTAATATTGTAAACGTCAGTTGTGTTTTTGTGTGTCAGTACCTTTGGGCAGCCATGCATTAGTAGCGTGACAACAGTCCTGCAGTAGAAGGATAGGGCTTTGATGGCCTGGTCAGAGAGAGCCACACAGTGAGACACATCCAGATCCTCCAGATCTCTCACCTGCCTGCACAGCTTCTGCTTTGACGAGAGATGAAAGATGAAACACCTTCAACACTCATTCAGCGCCGTGCGGACTGCAGAACCCAAAGAGTAACATATCACCTCTATGCCAGTGTCAGTGATCCACACGCACTCGGAGGCAAGTAGTTTCTTCAAGCCAGGGTTCCCACCCAGCACGGTCAGCCCCTGGAAAGCCCAGTAAGGTCGTTGGAGTGTCTGTAGAACTATGTATAAGGGTATAACCACGCACGAGGCCATGGGAGCGTTACCTGGTCTGTGACGTTGCAGCCACTGATGTCCAGAGAGAGGAGAGAGGAGCAGCCACCCAGCCACTCCAGAGCAGAATCAGTCAGGTTCTCACAGTGACAAACACTCAGGTGGTTCAGCTTACTGCACCTGCACATGCACGTCGGTAAATGTGTCCGCAGCGTGCGTGCGTGCGTGTATACTTGTGTATGATATGGTGTCACGACCAGGTATTGGCCCCGTCTGATTTTCTGCATTGTTGTACATTTTTGTGGGTCTTCAGCAGCATGATAATTGTATTTGTTAACATTTGGTATTATTTACGTGCAACGTCCTGTGACATTCACGTGCAACGTCCTGTGACATGATTTACATCTAACTTGGTATGTAGCATCCATGGATGAGGTTCTAACAACACTATATTGTCTAGACAACAATTAAACAATCTGTCCACTAGTAAAACTTGAATGAAACTTGGTGAATATGTTCACAAGAAAGACACCATGTGTGAAAGCCTGATCAGATTGACCACACAGTGGGACTATAAATGCCCAATTTTTGTATGACATACAGTGGGGAAATTGCACATATACTCACTCGATACTTAGTGTATTATTTTGAAACCACTTATGTTGTGCTATAGTATAAAAATAGTAGTTAAGTACTATTTAAAAAGTAATAAGTATACTTCGGTATGTTAAAATGGACCTACTTATTTCCTACTTTAGTATACTTATAATACATGATTGCAAATACCATTTTAGTACAATGAAATTATTCTAATATGTTTCAAATACATATTTTATAAATATTTTAAATGGATTCAGAGTATTTTTCAACATGCTGGTGATAATTTAGCCTAATGAATGGGATAATTCGGGTCAGGTGTTAAATACCTTGCAGAAAATCAGTAGTAATGGTTTGAGGATGGTTTGCTGCATAGAATTTGGAAAACATGCTGTCACTGAAGGAACCATGATTTCTATCAGACAATTCTACAGTAGAATGTCAGGCCATCTATCTGTTAGCTGAACGTGCAGCTAGGTTATGCAACAAAATGTGACAGGCAAATACTTTTTCACGGCACTCTACGTGTGTGTGTATGCATATGTTTATTGGTATGGCCTTACTTTTGAACCACCCTCATGATACTTAAGTCACTGATGCGGCGGCAGTGACCCAGATTCAATTCTCTCAGTTTAGAGGCAGAGGGCCCTTCTGTCAGGTATCGCATTCCCATGTCACTCACCCTGCAACAAACACACAAGCTGTTGGATGCTGAGGCCCGATATCAATTTAAGTAGAAAGAGAACACACACACACACACACATACTGTATACCAACCTGCTGCAGCATGAGATATTCAGGTAGACCAGGTTTTTAAGTGTGCCCATGGACTTAAGGCTGGTATCTGTCATTCTGGGGCAGTCAGCAGCATGGAGACTAGTGAGGTGTGGAGAGCTACGACACAGAGCCCTCCAACTGACATCAGTCATACGACTGTTACCTGCAGGAACACAGATTTTCTTTCAACAATGTTTCTGTTCTTGTGCAAAAGATGTTGCTTGTGCATGCCATATTGTACCGTACAATGCCTGGATACTGAGATCATGGGTACAGTTATGTTAGGGTTTAGAGCAGGAAAGACCAGGAATCCCATGGACCGATGAGTCCTAACGCCTTAGTCTGTCAGCTAATCACTGCACCTGGTGCCATCCACCTGGCATTTACACACACACACACACACAGGGGCACAGACACTGACTTACCATCAACGCTGAACTTAGTGAGGTTGGCCACCTCAGAGATGGCTTTGAAAGCAGTGTCTGAGAGATGAGACGTATCCCACAGGGAGATGGCAGACAGAGAGTGACACTTGGAAGCCAGCTCCTATTGGAAGAACCCAGACTTAGTGACAGGCAGAGATCCAAAAGAGAACTCGATGGGGCAGGGGGTCGTGACGTGCCTCCATAAGATGGTGGATCTCGAGGAGCCAGGCCGGATGAGCAGGCAGGTTGGAGCCCTCTCAGACCGTACAACCCACAATCCCCGTCCCAGTATCAGCTCATGCCGGTGTCGACCGCCAGATCCGGGAAAGTGGTTGGCCGGCTACACTATCCACAACCGCTTATGCGCCTCGCCGTGGTGTCCCACCACAGTCACACTGGACATCAGGGGCACCTCAGTCAACCCTACCAACCAACCTCCTGGCCATCCCCGGGTAGCCACCCTCCCCTTCACCTGTGTCCATGAAGACGTCCAGAGTGTGTCAGCCACCATCATCATCCTTTCCGGCTACCCGGGGGAGTGGCACATCACTGCCATCCTGTGCATTTGTAATGACTTCCGCAGGCTGAATGACATCGGCTGGGCGGGGCCCGTTACATTTCCACTCTGGACTTTGGTTAGGTTTTTATTCCCCCTACCGACTGTAAAGCGGTTTTGTGAAAAGGAGAGTCACCCCAAGGACAAGTCTGAGCCTTGTATAGCCTTATGACTCTAGTTTTCCCATGTCATTTTGAGTGTGTGTGAGTGCTGACAAACACCTTTCTGCCTCATCAACATCAGTAAGATATTCATCTCTTTTTTCTTCTTTAAAAAAATCCATAAAATATTAAGTGCTGATATTATAGTTCTTTAGTTAAGTCTGCTATGTTTGATTGTTCATCCTTTGATTGCTGGTCCTTCACATACAAAAAAAGGATAAAAAAGTGATTTTATGACTAAACTATTTTTTTCTCCAGAACATTCTCTTTGGATTGGAGCATAGCTGTTGTTCTTGGACTGAATGTACTGGGCAGCCTGGTACTATTATAAATGTTTACAGGTTAAGTCATCAAATAGACTGGTAAATTAAACTCAGAATTCATGTTACCGCAATGTCTGTATAAAATGTGAACACTGGAGTTAAGCTTTCTATGTATGAAATGTGAATATATAAATATTACATAATTCTTTTCAGAAACAACAGTCCCTGAATGACTATCTGAAAGGGATTAATATGAGTTATCTGGAAGTTCTATACGTACCAGCACACAGCGGTCTGACAGAGTGGGCATGTCATTGAAGACTATCTGTTGTAGCAAAGGACAACCCGCTGCTATGTATTTAAAACCATCCACTGAGATCTGGAGGGAGAACACACACAAACACATGCTTGTTTTACTATACTTGTGAGGACCCAATATGTCTTCCTGTTAAAAATCATATTTTCTCTATCCTTAAAAAAAACTTAAGCCCAAAGGCTTAACCCTGCCCAGGGGGTTGCACATGAAGCCTCAGCGACACGGTGCATGAGCACATGAAGCACTGTGGGTTCATGGGCTAGACAGATACAAGCTGAGTTTTCTCAACCTGAGCATATTCCCTAGTGTGCCTGTGCTCACAGCACCTCCTGTCTGGATTGTTTTCATGTCGATCTGTCCATCCAGCTCTGGACCTGCATCAATCCCAACCGTAGAGGGCACTGTTTAACCACATTGTGGCCATACTCCTATCGGCACCACAACTTCATTCTGAGACACTGAAATGATTCCTCAAAAAAAAATACTTAAAGCAAGATAGAATTCTGAAAACAAGCTGTGTAATTCAGACATAATAACAAACAACCCTGAACAACGCTGACATTCTTTTTCAGGCTTTAAATAGCTTGTTGTTTTGTTCTAAAACTGAAGTTGTGTCTGAATTAGACCGTTACTTGTCAGAATTTTCTTGCATAAGCAAAATGTTTTCACCCCATTGACAGATATTTTGCTTGACCCAAGGATGTTTTTCCAATTTGAAGTAGTTGTTTATTTTACATTTGAGGAAGCATTTTTTGCTGTGTGGAATGAAATAACATTTCTTCGAGAGGTTTCACATGAAATGTATTGATTAATAGCTCGTTTTGGTTTAGTTTCAGCCTGGCCACAGATTGACCACGCTACCCCCTTAGCATGAAAAAAAAATCCTCCTCCGGTACCCCTTCTAAGCATGTGGCATCAGGTGACTTGCCAACTTCCCATCCACCAGAGGCAAAAAGATCCCATCTCCTGTATGCCCTATAGTCTGGGAGAAGAGTTAAAACATTTGATTTAATCTCCTTGAACTAAGGAAAGAGGGGCAAGCTTGTGTTTGCAATTGGCTGCACAAAAGAATGGAAACCCCCGCAACACCTGGTCTTCTTACATGCCGAAGATGAGAACAGCCACTCAGCATTCAAGTATTCAGCTAACTGAGGTTGTCAAGTTAGTGAGCATGCCCTCATACGCGTGGGCCCATGTGACTTCACTGCTATGGATATCCAATAGGAGTGTTGTCAAAAGCTTGCAGGGGCATCTTTATAAAAGTATACTTTTTCTTGATAGAGGAAATCTGCAATTAGTGGCCTCAATTAGTGGCCTTTGCCTCTATCTTTTCCAACCATCTCTGTAATTACCAGTTTGCCAGGCTAAAAAGATTAAACAGGTTAGGGAACAGTTTTGCGTTTTGTGAAGAAAACATAATTCCCAAAAGGGGGACAGCTGAATTGCAGCTAGGATTTAGTTATTTTTGTTTACAACAGTACATAAATATTGTCTCACACTGCTCCATGAGTTGAAAAGCAAGGAACGTAAGAGTTCAAAAAACAGATGTCATTTCTAGCACCTAGAAGGTGAGGCTGCTGGGGGGGCTTGGTGTCTCACCTGGCCTTGAGGTGGAGTTAGAGAATGCTTCGAGTCAGTTAAGGTGTTTTATTTACAAACCTGTAAGTGTCCTACAGAGCTATGATCAGGGAACACAACTCCTGTGAATGTTGTCATCTAAAACCGGTGTGTAAGCTGTACCCCCCACCCCCTCCCCTTTTACTCTCTCTTCCTACCCCCTCACTCGGAGCCAGAGACAGAACCTCTCTCAAATCCCAGGGTCAACCTACAGGCTCAGAAGGAAAAGGAGCACGCAAATAGACTCCAGTATAGACGGGGAGCAGAGGACACAGAGAGAGAGGAGGGAGAAGCACAAAAACTAATGTGGATACAGTTGAAGCAGCCAGGAGACATACGGATCAGCAAGGACCACAGGAACTGACCTGAGTGCAGCCAGACAGGTCGAGGTGGATGAGTTTGTGGCAGCCTTTCCCTGTAGCCAGGTACTGTAAGCCTTTATCCGTGAACCTACGGCAGCATGCTAGACTTAGATACTGCAGGTTCAGACAGCTCCTGGGCAGAAAGTGGAGTGTAAGATCAATATGTGAGGAGCACAGGGCCTCCATTGGCAATGTGTTGGCGTCATATCCGTACTATATCAGCTAAAGGCAGCTCTAAAGATAGTATTTGACTTGAAAAGTAATATTCTGGAGTAATACCAATCTGTTACTTGATCACAACTCTGCACTGGTAGCCATTAGTTTCCGTTTGTGAATGCGGGGGTAGGATGGTAAGCATATCAATTATTATTTTACTTCTGGATGTGTTGCCAGGATAGGGTGCCAAAAGGGGGTGAGTGGCCTTTTGAGATAAGTGAGGTCAGCTTGGTAACATCACAAAAGTGGTAATCTGGTACAGGTTTTCAAAAAGAAATGCATCTAACCCAGTGAAGTTTATGTGAATGCACTGCCATCAATGGAGTGAGCATACAGTAATGTTTTGAGAATATGACGCTGAGGTGAAAATGTTGCATTCAAAAGGGGAATATGATAATATTGATACACAGATGACATGCATCAAGCACACAGAGCATTCACAACATTTCATTTCCATAAACATCACTGCAAGTCAAATGGTTTGAAGTATTTGGAACTGAATAGAAATGACTGTAGGTTTGTTCGTAGCCAGTTCCTTAATACATGTTGACACTGCCTGGTACCACTGAGTTCCTCAGAGAGTTTAAAAGAAAACAGAGCATAGGGAATTGTTTTCAGGTGTAACATTCTTTGTACTATAAACGCCGTTATGCATAGAAAAGCAAGACACATGGTCACGGACCCTGCTGGCGCTGACAGCGTGTCCACAGCATACCACACACAAACACAAACACCCACACATTTTAGTTGCTTTGTTGATGTTGGCATTGTTACAATGTACTTTCTAAAGTCTGGATAATACATTGGAAACACTCTGTCAAGTCTCCACGCCACGTCACTGTGATATAACAATATTGGGAAATCCTAAATTGTGGCTTGGGAGTCCAGTCTCCCTTTCAGCAGAAAGATCCAAATAGTTTAGAAAAGAAGACAGAGGCAGTGCAGGCTCCATCTTTGACCAGTACTTTAGGTAGTTTAGTACCAAGGGAACAATAACAGACCCTTATGAAGGCTTTGTGGACAGGCTCGAATGACAAATGACATTAACCCAGGCGATGTTTTAGACATAAAATAAACACTGCGCTCTAATGAAAAAGATAGAGCCGTAGATGTTTACCTGGATAGTTCTCTGAGAGTCCCGTTGGTCAGTGGTGAGAAGGACAGGTTCAGGTAGAGCAGAGTGGGGCAGCCTTCTAAAATCATCTGGACCATCTCATCCTGATGACAGAGAAAAGTTAGATTTTTATCGAACATCTACAATTATACTTTTCGGGGGTTTAACACATATAGACCCAGATAAAATGAATAAACGACAATATAGCCACTCCACACTGCACCCAAGTTGACATTTGGTCTCAATTTCAAAATAACTACAAAATCACCATTCACAGTCTCTCTGTCTGTGAGTGGTAGGTGTCATTCCATTACTGCTAATGACTTTGTTTATGAATCCCAGATGGCCTATTCCATTTTTAGCTATGTCATTTCTTTTGTCAAATTATCCTTATCTGGTTGGTAGAAACAGACACAACTGGCCACTGTAATGGTCTGATGGAAAGAAATTTGCCAATCTGCAGAACTCAGTAGCTTTTATTATGATGTTATAGAAATATCAGGATGATATCTGGTCCTTATCCACCCCTGCTTGTCTGTCACATTTCAAAGTTTGCAATAGTATCAGAAGGGTATAAATGAAAAGCATGAACGAACATTAAAACGAGATTTCAACCTTTATATTTTTATCTTCTGTTTTAACATTTAACATTGTTTAATTCCTCCCCTTTCAACTAGATAAAAGGGTAGTTTGTGACTGAGAGTAGACTCAACCCTTTCTCACATTTATGTTGGAACACTCAGACAGGTTCAGCTCCTGTAGGTTTCTGCATTCACCTGGGAAAGAGGGGGTGAAAGAGAGAGAGAAGAAAAAGCAGCAGTAGCAATATTAAAATGTTTCCACATGTGTATACTTTGTTCCATGTTATTATATTCTCAGGTAAATTATCCACATAATCACAAGCCAACAAAAAAATCTCAAACTGTAAGGAATGTTTATCTGTAGACAACAAGCCCACGAACAACCATTTCGCTGTATTTACGAAAGGGAGGGTGTGTCTCTGGTGTGAACTTACACTTAAAGATGCATTCCCGGAATTTTGCAAATAACAAAAAAATCCAAACCTCACTTTTTGGGCTGGAGGTGTTATATGTTATTTATGAGTGCATAATCTATTAGTAGAATCACCATCATACATCAGTTAGCCATGAAATTCCAAGTTTAAAATCCAGTGGGTTTGATGGCCTGGGCACTTACATGACATAATGGACTTATGGGGTCATGTTCATGCATCTTTACGTCCTCAGATCAAAATTATTTAAGGACTGGATAACCTTCTAAACTCAGGCTTAACAAAGCTGTTTATATCTACATAATCTTCCACCCACATTGACTAAGTTCATGGACTTAATTCACTCTCTGGCATGCGTTGTAAGTAAAAAAGCAGCTGGTAAATGCAGGAACATAAATCACCTCGCACTTTTCCAAATGTTTTAATTTGTACATTGTGCTGCTCTATTTCTACACTGTACTGCTTTAATGCACTGTACTGCTTTGTTGTGGTTAGTTGTCAAATTTGTTTCTTTGCTCTCAAGTCCCTATCGCCTTTTTTATCTCCTAGCCTCTCTGTTTCCACACCTTCTCCATATTTGTCCTCCTCTTCTTCCCTCTGTTTTCCAATAGACTGGATATGTGGCATCCACTTGTATCGATAATATCTTTACTACTTTTTCAACATTGCTCCAAGGCAATATTAGTTCCCATTGGTTGTAGTGGGTGACCATAACATTTTGGCAATGACAAAATAATGAAAGATGTATATACCTTTAAAAGAAACAACTGTCCATTGTTAATAAAATATTAGTCATTTCTCATTCATATAATAATTACTTTCTCATATAGAAGTGCAGTGACCCCACATATACAGAACACACATTTTCCAAAACTTGCATCCTATATACAGTAATGTGAAAAAGTAACTCCTGCAAAATTGTCTTTTTTGTACATATTTGGACACAAGTATATTTGAGCTACAACCCTTTTCCAAAAAAGTTGGGTCTCTGTGTAAAATGTAAATAAAAACAAAATACAACATACTGTGTTCACAGACAATGGTTTTCAGAAGTGTTCCTGAGCCCATGCAGTGATTTCCACTACAGAATCATGTCTGTTTTTAATGCAGTGCCGCCTGAGGGCCCGAAGATCACGGCGATCCAATATTGGTTTTCGGCCTTGTCCCTTGCATACAGATATATCTAGGGATTCTCTAAATCTTTTAATGATATTATGTGCTGGAGAAGATGAGATCCCCAAATCTTTGCAATTTTACGTTGAGAAACGTTATTCTTAAATTGTTGCACTATTAGCCTGCGCAGTCTTTCAGAGAGTGGTAAACCCCTCCCCATCCTCACTTCTGACAAACCCATCCTCTCTGGAATGATCTTTTAATACCCAATCATGTTACTGACCTGTTTCCAAGTGACCTAATTAGTTGTGTGATATTCCACCAAGTTTAGTTTTTTAGCATTACAAAACTTTTTCAGTCTTTTGTTTCCCCTGTCCCAACTTTTTGAAACATGTTGCTGGCACCAAATTCAAAGTGGGCATATATTTTTCAAGATACAATAAAATGTTTCAGTTTCAACATTTGATATGTTGTCTTTGTACTATTTTCTATTAAATATAGGGATAAATGATTTGCACATCATTGCATTCTGTTTTTATTTGCATTTTACACAGTGTCCCAACTTCTTTAGAAATGGGTTTGTAAATTCCTATCACTGTCAAGAAAACCACAGTAAGAAAAGTATCTGAATTTAACAGATCACACAGAAAATAACTTTAAAACCATGCGTGCAATTACACAAAACAACAGAAATTCTATTTTATCTACCCCTGTTTCACATAAAATGTCTAAAATTACAATCAGGTGCACCAAAACAGGTGCAAATGATTATCAAATCTTTATAGAGTTACTTGGGAGGATGGAGAAAAATTTAGAAAATTCCAGACCACTGGAAATCTACGTAAGACAGGTCGTCCAAATTAAGTCCAAGAGCTGAAAGATGATCATAGAAGACTCATAGAACCCCAACATAACAGCCAGGGATCTATGGGCCTCTCTTAACATAATCAATGTCAAAGTAAATGAGTTAACTGTCAGAAAGACATTGCATAACCTCGGCCTACATGAGCGGTCAGGAAGGAAGAGGCTTCTGCAAAAAAATCTCTCCAAAAAGAATATTTTCATATTGTACATGATCACTCTTAAAGAAAACGTGAGGCCATCTGTCAAAACAGTGGAAGTTGAACCGAGAATGGATCTTACAATAGGACAATGATCCAAAACACACAAGCAAAAGCCCAGACTTTCAAGTAGGTGTAATTATTCACATGATTGTACAAAATGGTGCTATCTTAATACCACTATTACGATTCTAAAAATAAACGAATAAACATGTCAAAGGAACACACATTTTGGCCTCAATGCAAGTCTCATGTTTGGAAAAGATCCAACACAACATTGCTTCCTTATTTTCAAGGATGGTGGGGTCTGCATCATAGTATTAGGTACACACTGGGATTAAGACTAGGGAGTTTTTCAGGATAATAAGAAACAGGATGCAGGTACGCACAGCTGCCTAATGGAAAACGTGCTTCATTCTGCGTTACACCAGACAGTAGTAGAGGAATTTATTTTTGGGGCCAAATATTCACTGGATTTGCTTAAAGAGAATCCAGGGAATGTTCCTGTGTTGCTACAGTTTCAACTGAAATCTGTTTTGAAATGTATGTAAGTGTCACGGTACGGTGAGGATCAGCGCCACCGTGCCATGCACTCCCAGTTCCCATCACTCCATGAACTCACCCCGGACTCATTCATGGTCTTGTCTCCCATTATCACTCACACCAGGTCCCAATTATGTCATCACTATGTGTTTAAATGTTTCTCCTCTGCTCCCCTCACTTGTTGATCATTGTTGTTGTTGTATGTCCACATGTAACGGGTGAGTGTTTTTGTTTGGCTGTTTAAATTCAGACCCTTTACTTTCATTAAGTTTATTTTTCATCTCAGTGTTTGTTTTGATTAAAAAGTCTACATCGACTGCATTCTGCCTGCGCCTGGTTCCTCTCCACCACCACCGTTACAGTATGATTTGAATATTCCAGTGTAGTTAAGGTCTCCACACAATGACCTTTGAAAGAGCCTAAAGAAACGTGAAAATAATGAGTATTATTGTAAATATTGCACAAACCAGGTGTGCACAATGTTTAGCTATCCAAGAGGAATCATAGATGTAATCACAATCGTAGATGTAATCTAATCGCATTTTAGTGATTTATTTTTCATTGTTATTTCATTTTTTCATTTTGTGGAGAATGTTGACAATGAAATCTCAATTAAACCATTATAAACACATTATAAGGTAATACTTATGGAATCCACTGTACAGTATACTGTACATAGTGTGTAAATAATATTTTTCTTGGCTCTGTGTTATGTGGTCTTGTTCTATGAGTGTTCTTTACTTTGTCATGTGTTTGACGTGGACTACAGGAAAGGTACCTACATGTGCAATACCTAATTGGGATAAATAAAACTCTCTGTAGGAACTGCAGCTGAATCCCATCATATCAGACACGGTCAACCTGCAAACCTCCACTCCCGTTATCCAGTAAAAGATCCAACCCTCCCCCAGCTTCAGCTCTCTTCAGCCACAGGAAGCCCCAGCTGGGTTCAAGATGCATGTGACCTCCCCTTTTCTTCTGGCTCTCCTAGTCCTCCTGCTGCTACAACCATCCACCCAGCCAAGGAAGGCCAGCCAGGGCAAGGGTCTCAAAGTAGGCAGACATCGCCATAGACAGAACAGGTATGGATGGACAGTATGTAGAATCTTATATCTTTCCTTTTATTACCTATTTGAGTCTATGACAGATTATAAAATAACTGTGCAGTGTTTCAAAAAGAAATGTGACCTATAATTGCTTCCAAAATGTTTTAATTATGTCAAAAGCAGTTTTCTGTATAACAGTGGTGTACAGCAATATGAAAAACTGTAAACTCACAACTGATTAAGCCCTTCTGAAGACTGCTATCTAGGCACTTCAAACTCACATTATTCTCCTTTTGCATTTAAACGGTCTGTTTAAAATTAATGTTTGAGGTAGGTCTTCAAAGTGTTTGTACTTCAATATAAGATTTGACCACAAATATGAGTCAGCAAAATTATTTGGGTATTAGTGAGTAGAATATTAACTTTTCAAAGTGGTAATTCTTCTGGGCAGTTACTTTAATAAGTGTTATGACTGTATAATTTAAGTCATTTAGCAGTCACTCTTATACAGTGACATACCGGTCCTCTGTGGAAATTGAATCCACAGTCTTCCCATTTCAAGCATGTATTTTACCTGCTGAACCACATGCCACTATATAAGTATGGCTGTTATAGCTGCGCAAAATCTATATCTATATTATACATAGCGGCACATATTATGTGTACTATATTATAGCTGCCCATATTATCTGTACTATATTATAGCTGCACATATTATCTGTACTATATTATAGCTGCACATATTATCTGTATTATATTATAGCTGCACATATTATCTGTATTATATTATAGCTGCACATATTATCCCTCATGCTGAATTTGACTGTTATTATTAGGGTGGGAGGTGGGGGACGCCAAGGCAGATCGGGAGACTCCAGCCAAAAGGGCCCTGACTGCTCAGAGTTCAGCAGTCCTGGAAACTTCTTCGTGGACTGCCAGGGGAGAAAACTTTCCTCCATCCCCTCTGCCTTATGTAACTATAATGTGCTGGATTTGACCTTTTTTAATGGTTTTACATCTTTTTACTGCAGGGATTGGCAACAGATGGCTTTCTATATCCATACGAAATGTTTATAAATTTCAAATCTCTGAGTAATTCAAAGAGTTTGTCCCAATAAGGAGGCAAACAATGAAAAAATATGCTGTAACTAAAGTTCATTTGGAGAGTACAAAAGCATTGTGAAACATGAAGCAGTGGCTGCTGCATAATCAAATGAATGTGGACAACAAAGGGTGCTGAATGTAATGTGAATAGGATTAGTTAAAAGTTTGGCTTTAGTAACAACAGGGGTATTTTAAAGGCTATTTCTTCCTAATCAAGATATAGGGAATAGGGCTATCTATTTGACAGACAGTTATCTTATCCATAGATGTTCCGGCTGCCATATCCTCCAATACTGCCTCCAAGTACTCACTATCTGTATGTCTCTGAAGAGTTTGGTAAAAAACAGGGTTCAAATGGAAGCGATGTTAGAGAGTATGCCCTTCTCTTTGTTAAAGAAAACTGGGCTAAAGGGATGGCCTACATATTGTTACATTTATATTTTAATATAATACATTAATATTTTGGTTTACATAAAGCATTCTATAACAATGCTTAGTCTTTGATGCTATGTTAGAAACAAACTCTAAAAAAAAGAACTTATAATAATGAGCTTTGGCCTCCTGAAGTGTAGGACACTATTAGCTGTTCAATTTCTGAAAAGAAAATACATTTTACCCCAGGACTTTTCAGGAAACACTTTCTTTGTGTTAATTGCTCTGGTTTAATAAAGAAATGGACAAGTAGCCAGACATTAAAGCTTACAAATTTCTGAGTCGGCTGGGCCTTAATAACTCGGGTGGAATAATAACTTTTAAAGGTAGGTTAACTAGTCCTAAAAACATGAACCACTATGCATACTGTTTTAACTTTAAAGGACAGTTATTTAAACAGTAACATTCTGTCTTCCACTAGGTCATTTTCATTTTGTTTGGAAAGCTACCTAGCCACTGTTCAAGCTATTTGTCTACAATTTCGTGCAAACAAGACATTTTGGTTTAATACTTGAGAAATTATGGAAATTATGCATATTTCAGTCTCCATTCTTCACTACCAATTTTTATCTTCTGAGGCTTTGAGAGCACAATTTTCTCAAGATTACAAGCTGATTGTCTTTTCAACACAAAGAAATATACATATATTTATATTTTATCAATACAGAAGTATTATATAATTTTCATTGAAGTTAGTAAATACTTATCACAAGAGTTAAAATGTTGATCCATGTTGTATATTGTAGTGCGATGTCAGTGAATTCAGATGCTCTAATTTTCTGGCCCACCAAATATTAGCTCTGAATTCTTTTTTCCTGATGCCAAACCAAGTTGCCAATCCCTGCTTTACTGCCTTTAAAGACCTTATAGGGCCAGAAGCGTATTCTTGGACTTTACTTTTACATTCCAGATTAAAGACAAATTATTTTGCTGAACGTACTTTTTCCATGGGTGTGTTAATCTAGTATCAGGAAACTATTTGTGTCTTAAAGTCTCCATGAGATGAAGCATAATATCAGGATCACTGTTGTCGTCAGCTTTGTCGCGGGCCCCAGACCACCTGCTACTGGCCCGCAACCGTATTCGAGCCCTACGCAACAGAGCCTTCTCTGGCTATGAGGGCCTGAGGAGTCTGGACCTGCAGCAGAACAGGATTTCTGTGTTGGAAGAGGAGGCATTCCTCGGTCTGACACGCCTCACCAGCCTCCTGCTTCAGCACAACCATCTGAGCACGCTCAGCGAGGAGGCTCTCATCCCCATGCCATCCCTACACTACTTGCGTCTACATAACAACCCCTGGAGCTGCCGCTGCACCCTGGAAAGTCTGGTTCGCACCCTGCAGGTGCCCAGCAACCGTAACCTGGGTAACCATGCCAGGTGGGTGGGACTAGAATGTGACACTGTGGTCAGTAGGTGTTGTGTGAGCATTGGTCAAACGTATTACACTATAAATACATTCAACAGAAATCTGTGTTCCTAGCACTTTTTTCTTTCACATTGTTTTAAAATGTTTTCTATCCTTCCAACTGAATGTAACTCAGGTGCGAGGAACCTGTTAGGCTAAGGGGCAGAAAGCTGAAAAGGGTGGATCCAGAACTGCTGTGTCTGGAGCCGGAGCCCCTCAGTGCCACTGCGGACCCGAAGGGAGAGGATGGGAGAAACGCCACAGTCCCTCTGCAGCCTAGCCCCTATAGGAGCAAGCCTGATGCCACCACCATCTGCCATACCTACCTGTTCCCCACACCACATATGGACTGCAGGAGCAGAGGTGACGGCACAAACGAGCATCACTAGGGCAGGCAGTGAACCATTGAATCATCAGGCCCCCCTAGTTCAAATACATCGTGAAATACTTGAAGTTTGATTCTTCTTGACTGGTGTGGATGATGTTTGCAGTTTTTCATTGGTGCCATTTAGGCATGGGAATTAAAGTGTATTTCAAAAATTAGCAGTATGTATTTGAACCAGGACTGGTTTTCATCTACCTAGCTATGCGTTGCCTTATTTTCCCAGGGGTTGTTTTTATTCCAGGATGCAAAGTTGCAAAAGTTGCTCTCAGGAGTGTTTCACCGACCTTTTGTGTCTCTGGAACTTCACTACAGATGAGGTTCATAATTACACCAATTGAGTTTGTCGGTAATCAGGTTAGAAGGACAATGTGGGTGTATGGATTGAATCTAGGCCCAGTCTGCATATCTGAATCATATGTGCCTCTATTTGTGTTGGTTTAATACTTGAACATCTGCTACTTACACAACAGGACAGTGGAGAGAAATCTCTGTTGTGTAAGTAGAGCATGTATGTTCATGATTATCTAACTAGGCCACGTCACGCTACAGGAATGACAAACCCCCATTTTTCTGACGATACCTAGAATTACAAACAGGGCCCACTTAACAAGAAATTTTAAACTTTTTATTGGAACGTTGCTGTGAAGTGCAAGGAATGTTTCCCGGCGATCAAAAAGATCTTATACAGAAAATGGTTGCCAATTTAAGATATTCATGTTCTAGACATGTTGTTAGAACAGTCATGTGTCCGGATTACTGTAGGTTAAGAAATTATTAAATTAACATCACACATGTCATGCACATAACACCCTTTGTCAAGTTCTCAGAATATCGTATATTAATTTCCTATGCCTGAACGGTTTTCCCATTCCAAGTCAATAATATGTCTGTTATATTCATTATGTACGAGGCACGTAATCCTACACAATTTACAAAATTAGATAAGATAATGTTTGAAAAACTAGGCCTAATCAGAAACACACTGTGTGAATTTCAAAAAGACCAAGCAGAGTTTTCTTAAGATGGTTACTTATTAACCATTGAAATATTCAGATAATTCCTCAAGGTACACAACCTTTCAAAAGTTTGGGGTCACTAAAATGTCCATATTTTAAAAAAAAAAAACTGAATATTTTCCATGAAAATAACATCAAATTTATAAGAAATTCAGTGTTGACATTGTTAATGTTGGAAATGACAATTGTAGCTGGATACGACTGATTTTTTTTTTTTTACTGAAATCTGTACATTGGCATACAGAGGTTCATTATCAGCAACCATCACTCCTGTGTTCCAATGGCACGTTGTTTGCTAATCCAAATTTTTTCATTTTAAAAGGCTAAATGATTATTAGAAAACCCTGTTAGAAAACCATGTTAGCACCGCTGAAAACAGTTATGCTGACTAAAGAAGTGATAAAACTGGCCTTCTTCAGACTAGTTCAGTATCTTCAGCATCAGCATTTGTGGGTTTGACTACAGGCTCAAAATAGCCAGAAATAAAAACTTTCTACTGAAATTGTCAGTCAATTCTTGTTCTGTGAAATGAAGTCTATTCTATGCAAGAAAATGCCAAGAAACTGAAGATCTTGTACAATGATGTGTAGCACTCCCTTCATAGAACAGGGCAAACTGGCTCAAACCAGAACAGAAAGAGGAGTGGGAGGCCTCAGTGCACAAGGGAGCAAGAGGACAAATACATTAGTGTCTAGTTTGAGAAACAGACACCTCACAGGTCCTCAACTGGCAGCTTCATTAAATAGTACCCACAAAACACCAGTCTCAGCATCAACAGTGAGGAGTCGACCCTGGGGTGTTGGCCTTTTTTGCAGAGTTGTAAAGAAAAAGCCGTGTCTCAGACTGACGAATAAAATGAAAAGATTAAGATGGGCAAAAGAACACACACACTGGACAGAGGAAGTACTCTGCCTAGAAGGCCAGCATCCCAGAGTCTTTCCCTCAATGTCTCCCGGACTGTTTCAGCAAACATTTTATCTTTCACCACTTTCCTGTCTAAATACTCCACAACATGTCTAAAAAAACAGACATAAATACTAATTCTCACCTATTTCCTTTCCCTTTCTGTCTCTAGATCTGACTGAGGTTCCTTCAGACATCCCAAGGGAAATAGTTCACATGGACCTGTCCCAAAATTCTCTCCGGCGCTTGAAGGGCAGACATTTTGTGGAAGCCAGCAGCCTGAGGTCACTAAATCTTAGCCACAACAACCTGGAGGACATGGACACAGGTATAAACCAGCAGGGGATCCTACCAATCAGGTTTGAGAAGCTAGTGAGGTAACTTTGGTTAACTCTGGGACAGTGGGTCATCAGGCACGAACACAGGTAAGGCAGAGCACACGCCCCTTTGCCATCTAGTGCCCTTTCTAGCTGACATGTGCCCGTCTGTTTTGGTGACGTGCGTCGTGCATAACGACGGGCATGCGTCGTTCGTCTTTTTTACGCGTCACTCACTCCGATGGGCATGCGCCTATCTGTTTTTTTTCGCACGTCACTCCAACACATCGTTCGTTATGTGAGCCGACGGGTCAACCCACTTCTTCAGATTCAGCACATGCCCCTCGGAAGGTCTGTGCACAGTACTGCCGATCATACAAAACTAGCTCACCTTTCTCGTCAGCTCACTTTGAATGTCAACAAATTCTTCAGATCAAGCCAGATCATGCCAGCCTGCAAGGCACACTCACATATGATTTAATATTACTTTTGTCCAGACAGGATCAAGGCACCTTACTAATGATGACACTCATTTTTCCACTTCCTCTCTCTCTCAGCCTCCCTTTCTGGTCTCCTCCACCTTCGTGAGCTGGACCTGTCCAACAACAGCCTGCGCTTTTTTCATTACGGAGTCCTAGAAGACCTGTATTTCCTGTCCCTTCTAAGGCTGGGTGGAAACCCCTGGGTCTGTGACTATAGGTGGGTAGTAACAGTATTCGCAGTATGGGTACGCTGCATTTCATCGCGGATCACTACATTTGTCAATGTTTCAGATGTGCCTATCCCTCCTAAATAAACCATGAAGTAAAAAGACAATGAATATTCCAGCATCCACTACCTGGCGTACTGGCTGCGTCTACACCCAGGAGTGACCCACTCAGGCCTGCTGTGCCACTCCCCCCCCGAGCTCAGAGGGAAGAGTGTGGAGGACTACATTCACTCCTACAATAGAGCTTGCGGCCAGACAGAACAGACTGATCCGGAGCTGTGGAACACGGCAATGGAGCTGCAGGGGTCGCTAGAGGAGCATGAGGTGGAACCAGCAAATCTGAGAAGACCGCAGAAGTACCGCCTTACCAGGTTGAATTAAACGACCACTGCACGGCGAAACAAACTTTTGTCTTTCAAAACAGCCTATGTAGCGCTGATATCAGAAACTGATATCAAATTGAGTTAGAAAAATTCTAGAATAAAAATGCACTACAAAGTGTGAATCGAGTTATTTTGGAGATTTGTGAGTGGGTTAGGGAAAAATGTTTTGTCACAGAATGCAGGCTACGTGTCAGGTTTTATTGGGTTAGCAGCACCCAGGTAATCATCAGTTCGGATTGCATCTGCACACGACCCTGTCATAATGCCTGTCATGTGGTTTCACCATCAGTATCCCTATGGGAGGAGTTAAGATCCATCAGTAAATTACATAGTGTAAATGGGACAATTAATAAAAAATAGAAATAGCTCTTTATTTGAACTATTTAAAGTATAATTGTTTTCTCCAAATATGAAGTTGATTTCTGGGGAATATTTTTGTTGCAGTATTCTAATTTTACAACCATCTAACATCAACATTGTGTGCTTTATTTATGGTCCTTGACTAGAGAGCCAAAGGCTGATGCTAATAGGCTAAAGAGGTTTGCTAGAAGTTTTCTTGTAAGCACAAGTTAGACTAGGTTCCTTCCTGATAAAATGTATAGATTACAGAAATGTTATACTGGTAGAAAATGTGACTGTGGTTGGTAAATTAAATTCAATTGCATTTAGTTGCTTTGGGTTGTTGTATGTGAGTGTGTGCATTGATGCAGTCATTGTGTGTGTGTGTGTGTGCGTGTGTACGCGCGCATGCGCTAATACTCACTGATACATTTAAAGCTGGGCCACTTTAAAGACGTGCATCCACGCATGTTGAGGTGGATTACAAAAGGCCGGTACCTCTGTAGGATCTGCTCAACAATGCTGTCTGTGATCCAGTCCCTCTCCACCGAGAATCTGATCTGTCATTTAGTAGCAAAAATTAGAGAAAACATTATGGGACACATCTCAATTAAACAAGTATTATTAAAGATAAACAAGGGATGAATTGGATTGGAAATCACCAAGGAAAATGTTGCAGACGTGTGTGTGTGCGCGAGCGTGCGTGCGCGTGTGTGTGTGCGCGCGTGTGCGTCAAACTGACCCGACTCCACAAGGAGTAGGTTTTGGTAATGGCCTTCCAGGTCCGACATACTTCGGCACATTTCAGCAGGTCGCCTAGACCTAGAAGCTGGAAGATCTGAAAAACAAAATACTGTGATGGAAACAGTTGTCACCGACTGAGCACTGGAACCTATACAACATTAACACTCTGGCACCTTGGCTAGTGACCTTTGCCAAAGTTGCTCTTTAGTGAATCTGCTTGGCATTCTTCATGAAATTTAGCAAAAGTATTTGCAAGAAATTTGCAAGAAAAACCACACCAAAAATGTGTAATATGTTGCTCAATAAGCGGGAGCTGTAGACTTTTATTTCAGCACAATAATTTCTCAAACACAAAACGTTTTATTAAGTAGTATGTTTTTTCTCATGTTTAAAAAATGTTGCCACTTTTGAAGAATATTTCAGATTTCATTCAGAGTACCAAAATTTCTTGAGTCAACAGTATAGTGTAAAGTAAATGTCTATTGGGTGTCATTATAGATCAGATTGTTTCTCAGAAAAATTTAAGATTTTGTACCATAAATGAAAATGTACAAACAGAATAAGATGGCAAATCTACGTACCACTTACAATTTGCAAAATAACAGCAACATAGCATGGATCTTGATTAACTACAATTACTAAAATTCTACAATGAAACTACAATTCAAATGTTTTATTCATACTCTTTATGCTATTGCACTGCAATTCTAAGTCAACTGAAATACATTACAAACAGAGAAAAATACACACCACAGATTTGGAAAAACACCACAATTTGGAAAATAGTAGAAATAAAAAAAATACACTTTTGACTGTAAGACTCTTTTCAAATCAATTCAGATTTATTTATAAAGCCCTTTTTATGTCAGAAGTTGTCATAAAGTGCTTTTACAAAACACTAAGGAGGCCTGAAACCCTAAGGAGCAAGCAACAACAGTGTTGAAGCACAGTGGTTAGCAAAAACCCTAAGAGGGGCCGAAATTTAGGAAGAAACCTAGAGAGGAACCAGGCTCGGAGGGGTGACCAGTCCTCTTCTGGCTGTGCTGGGTAAACATTTTAAGAGTACAGGTAATTAATAAATGCATGTGGGCTGTGTCCAGAGTCTATAAAACCTAATCCAGGTCAGCAGCATGACCAGATGGACAAGGACAGGGACAACCCGGGGGGGGTCAGCGGAGTGGCAGCATGAATCATCAGGTAACACAACACAACCAGGAGGACTTTGGACAAGGGCAGCAATGAATCTTTCGAGCCTGGTTCTCGGGAGATGTGGGTCAAGACCTCATGTCTTCCAAAGTTTAAACGGAGCTGAAGACAAGGAAAATTTTTACTGCATTCCTTAGATGTACGAGGATTTACAGTGGAGAAGGAGAACTGACCCTAAACATCCCTTTGATAAGAATCCCCATCGCTCAAATGCATTACCAAGGTTTGGATTTTCTCAATGGGAGCAGAAATGGCATTGGCTTAAAGTCCAAATTAACCTTTATATGCTTCCACATATGGTCTAGATATAATATAAAAGGTAGACCCATTTTATGAATCAATTTCTGAAATATTTCAAATAAATTGGATCACAGCACTTGATCGAAGGGCTTTTCAGCAAATGCAAATAAAACAGCAAGGTCCATATTAGTTAACCTCCGAAACTCAAATATATTATGGAGACACCTGAATTTGAACAACCAGTTTCCAGTGGACTTGAGTGGATTAGTTTGCTCAAAAACATACTAAGCCTGTTGGCCAACATCTTCGCTAATGTATTTTGATTTGTGTTGAGGAAAGAAATCTGGAAATTTGACCACATCTTCTGGGTCCCACCCCTTCATATAAATCCCTGTATTACCTGCCTAATGCAGAACTGGATGCAATGTCCCCTCATCCTTGGAATGGGGCTCATGAAAGTGACAAAACATTATTCTGAGAGAGATCTGGTTTCAGGGTTTGGACAAGGATATTAATTTATTGTACAAAAAATGCTCTGCTAAAAAAATAAGTCCCCGTTTAGCTTTAATGACTAGTGTCACCACCTTTTGGTAGTACTAAGTGCATACGCATTTGTTGTATCTGTCTCTTGTATCGTCTGGGAGGAATTATGCCCTCTCTTCCTTACAGAAATGCTTGAGAGAGAGAGAGAGAGAGAGAGAGAGAGAGAGTGTAGTACCCTTAGTGAGAGCTTGCAGGGTAGAAGGGAGAGCACATCCTGTCCCTCTCCCAAGGCGATGTCAGAGTCCTGACCGCTCATCTCCAACAGACCCTTCTCCAGCCTCTACCAACACAAATGTACACACATAAATATACAGGTGCAGGTCATATAATTAGAATATCATCAAAAAGTTGATTTATTTCAGTAATTCCATTCAAAAAGTGAAACTTGTATAATGTATACATTCATTCCACACAGACTGATATATTTCAAGTGTTCATTCCTTTAAATTTTAATGATTATAACTGACAACTAATGAAAACCCCAAAATCAGTATCTCAGAAAATTAGAATATTGTGAAAAGGTTCAATATTGAAGACACCTGGTGCCACACTCTAATCAGCTAATTAACTCAAAAGGCCTTTAAATGGGGAAGACTGCTGACTTGACAGCTGTCCAAAAGACGACCATTGACACCTTGCACAAGGAGGGCAAGACACAAAAGGTCATTGCTAAAGAGGCTGGCTGTTCACAGAGCTCTGTGTCCAAGCACATTAACAGAGAGGCGAAGGGAAGGAAAAGATGTGGTAGAAAAAAGTGTACAAGCAATAGGGATAACCACACCCTGGAGAGGATTGTGAAACAAAACCCATTCAAAAATGTGGGGGAGATTCACAAAGAGTGGACTGCAGCTGGAGTCAATGCTTCAAGAACCACCACGCACAGACGTATGCAAGACATGGGTTTCACCTGTCGCATTCCTTGTGTCAAGCCACTCTTGAACAAGACACAGCGTCAGAAGCGTCTCGCCTGGGCTAAAGACAAAAAGGACTGGACTGCTGCTGAGTGGTCCAAAGTTATGTTCTCTGATGAAAGTAAATTTTGCATTTCCTTTGGAAATCAAGGTCCCAGAGTCTGGAGGAAGAGAGGAGAGGCACAGAATCCA
>JACXGI010002489.1:7851-72793 GCA_016801175.1 Esox masquinongy | reverse complement strand
TATATGTATATAAGAATTCTCCTTATATATATATATATATATATATATATATATATATATATATATACATATATATATATATACATAATTATATTAGATATATACAGCTCCCGAAAAAATTAAGAGACCACTGCACCTTTTTCTTTCCTTTCCAAAAAAGTTGAAAAGGAAAGTTTTGAGTGAGGAACAGAAGCGTTCAATCAATGCATGGGCACAGAAACACTTCCAAAAACCATTGTCTGTGACACAGTACATTGCTGCATCTACAAATGCAAGTTAAAAATCTACCATGCAAAGAAGAAACTATATACAAACAAGATCTAGAAATGCTGTCGTCTTCTCTGGGCCCGAGAGGAGACGAACCATCTGGCTTGTAATCAGTGCACCGTTCAAAAGCCAGCATCCGTGATGGTATGGGGGTGTATTAGTGCACATGGCATGGGTGGCTACACCATCTGTGAAGGCACCATTAATGCTGAACAATATATAGAGGATCTGGTGCAACATATGCTGCCATCCAGACATCATCTTTTTCAGGGAAGGCCTTGCTTATTTCAGCAGGACAATGCCAAACCACAATCTGCACATATTACCACAGCATGGCTCCGGAGTAAAATACTCTGGGTGCTAAACTGGCCTGCCTGCAGTCCAGACCAGTCAACCATTGAAAATATTTGGCGCATTATGAAACGAAAAATACAGCAAAGGAGACCCTGAACAGTTGAGCAGCTGAAATTATTTATCAAGCAAAAATGGGAAACATTTCACTTTCAAAACTACAGCAATTTGTCTCCTCAGTTCTCAAACACAGAGTATTGTTAAAAGAAGAGGTGATGCAACACAGAGGTAAACATGCTCCTGTCCCAACTTTTTTTAAATGTGTTGCTGGCATCAAATTCAAAATGGGCATGTATTATTCCAAAAACAATAACATTTCTCAGTTTCAACATTTGATATGCTGTCTTTGTACTATTTTCAATGAATTATAGGGATAAATGATTTGCACATCATTTCATTCTGTTTTTATTTGCATTTTACCCAGCATCCCAACTTTTTTGGAAAAGGGTCTGTGAGAGGTAAAGGCTTTCCACGTCAAACTGATTTTTTTTTACAAACAAATGTAGTACTGTTTAGGACAAGTTAATCATTGTAACTGTCACTCAAAGATACATGTACAAAAAAGATGGCAGTTTTGAAACTGAAATAACACTTAAGTGACTGCAGTCAACTACAGTATCTTGAATACAGTGATTTCAGAAAATCTTCAGTGTACAGTTGAACACCAGTTAAACTGCAAACGAACTGAGGTAAAAAAAAAACCTCATTTTGGAGGGAGTACTTGCAACTGACTGTTGTGATTCAAAACTCTATGGTCATTTTTTCTGTGAGGGAGACTTTGATGAACATTTTATTCTTTTCTCTTGCATTTATGGCAAAACATGGACCTTAAGGAGAATGTCTTTAGAAATATCTGCAAAAGGAAAACTCTGGGACATTTATTTTATATTCACCTGGCTTTCCCCAAGCAGTGCACATTCACCTTGCCATGTTTTCTCAGGGCAACAGTTGTGTGTGGGAGTCAACCCTGTCCTATTTGCATTGTTTGGCTGAAGCTCCACATCGTCAAGGTCCACATGTCATCTCCTTGGCAACAATGGAAATATTTTTTCAGCACATCTAATAAATGCAATCCAAAATATTTTTTAAAGAGAGAAACCGAGGGAGAAAAAAAACAGTTTCCAAAGTCCACGGAACATTAAATCAATATTCTACACACGGCTGTGTTGTTTGCCCATGGCTCGCTGGTCAAAGGGTCATCTCTTTGAGCATCCATCATGGGCTTCTACGTCCAGCCGAGAGCCAAGCGGTGCCCAAGACAAGCTCCTACAGAGAGGGTTGGCTCCCGGAGACAGAAAAGGAGGGAGAAAATTAGCTCACCGGAGGGATGGGTCACATGTTAAATAATCACTCTTCTTCTTCTGCTCGGCTAGATAGCTGGGCGGCGGCGGCGGTGGTGGTGGGGGGGTGGGGGGGTGCAACGACTGTATGAACGCTCAGACGTTCAAAGGCATGATTTTCATTCCAGTTGAAAAGGCATACTTGGTTTCTTCATCCTCCCACTTCAGCCATGGTTTAATTGCCTGGTTGTGGACGCTCACCTTTTTGTGGTGCACCGTTAACACAACAGCACTCCAGACAAATTAAGAGGAGCATGGACGACGCACTCTCCACCACATTCTGATTACAACCCTCTCTCATTGACATCGCTGGTATTTATTTGCAACAAATCCAACACATAATCACCTTGGTGTGGAATATTGTTCATCAGCTGTCCTAATGAGGGGAAAACATATTGCCTTATTACTATATACTTAAGGTCCATCCATAAAGACAAATGCAGAGCAATGTGCAGTATTTACTGTATCACCTGTTCTGTCACTAACCAGAGACATCCTGTTTGCACATGCTAGCACTTAAAACATCAATGTCTGGGTTAACAGTCTCTCCCCCTCTGTCCTTTTCACACACACACACACACACACACACACAGGTATTTTCTTCGGTATCATATTTTGCCGTAATGTCAGATGTGAGTGGGCAGAGAGTTAATCATTGAGAGATTGTGTGGAGATTGGCTCTGAGGCTAATTTCTTTCTTTGCAGTGAGTGATTAATACCGGGCCTGTGAGGTCACGGCAGATAAGACCCGGCTGCTCTGTTTGGCTCCCAGTAAAGATAATGCAAGCCATACTTATCAAGGGCACGAGGCAGAGCATGAAGTGCTCAGGACTCTCCATGCATACAGTCATAAGCAGATGTTATCAGCCGTCAGTAGCACAATCAATTACCTCATCCCCCCAGGACACCACATGATTGGAATGGGAAGACCAGGGACCTGAAATGTGAGAGAAAATATGTGTAACAAAAAAATCTAACTTTCACCCTTGAGGGGTTGATTCGCTGAGGTTTTGTGGGTGTTATTAGCATATAGAAAGTGGTCATAACAAGTGAAACGTACGTAACAAATGTGAATTTACTGATTTGTGTCATATATGGCATTACTTATTTACATTTGGCTCACAAACTTGTGTCACAGACTTGAGGGACTCGTAGACCCTCATTAAGGGAAAACAATTGTGTGCACATTTGTTTCATTACTTATTGTGTGTTATATATAGCAGCTTATATCAGCTGTCCCAGTAAATTATTCCAAACTGTATGCCGAGACTCTGAAAGAGAAAAAAAACTGTTGGAGAGATTTCTAGCCAGATAGATAGACATATAGATTTATCTGGTCCTCCATGTCTCTCTGTAACACATTCTGACACCATTCCTGGGTAGGAAAAAGTGAAGAGCTCTCCATTGTTGAATTAGAAAACATCATCCTTTTCTCCACAGCAATTCACGAATGCTGTCTCTCTCTCTCTCTGTCTTTCTCTCTAGCTCTCTCTCTCTCTCACTCTCTAGCTCTCTCTCTATCTCTGTAGCTCTCTCTCTCTGCTTGTCTCCTACCAGCTAGATGCTGACATCTGATGGTTAAATGGGGTACATTAATTTACTGAGACGTTTCATCATTGAGTGTGCTTGCCTTAGCTGAGGGGGTGAAAGTCTGGTGGAGAGTCTGGGCTGTTGTCTAAGTGGAAATTCCCTTCTCTGCTCTCTTAGGGTTACTCATTCAAGCAATCAAGGGCTGCATGTCCAACGCTCCACACATCTGAAAGGTTACCGTCTAAGGCACATACCCTTCACAAGCACACACCCAGAGCTTCTCTGAGCACATTATTTCAAAATACTTCAATTTCTATGATAAATTGTTTAATGTTTTCATTAATGTTTTCATTTGAGTATTTACTTTTTATGCTATTGTATTTTTATATTTTTCCTTTTTCTTTGTAAAGCACATTGAATTGCTGCTATGTATGAATTGTGCTATATAAATAAACTTGCTTGCAATAAATCCATCTCAACAAATAATAACGCACGCACGACTGTTGTAGTTCACCATTCAGTCCATTCTGTGATCACGCTGGTTGGAATTACCTGAAGTAACTCCTGTAGCTGAGCTGCATCAGATATAGCCGAGAGCCTTGAGGGAGAGCACATAAGATCACGCAACGCTCTCCCACTTATTTCCAGAATTATGACATTAAAACCGACGCATGCAATGCGTGCACATTCGAAGCCAAGCGACGGAACGGAAGGTTGAATATTTTTAGCTTTCATCACTGAGGACTGAGAATAATTACACGTTCCTGCTGCCAGACGCGCTCAAAGCTCAAAAACTCCTCCACATTATGTGCTTTCCTTTCAGCATTTGCACAACTTATTAAAAACTCTTTACCTTCTAAATGAAAGAGTTGCTCCCCCACACAGGCAGATTAGTAGTGATAGCAGCTGTTTCAGTCAGCCTGCCGTGGGATGGCTCAGCCTCGCCCCGCACAGGTCACTGGATTTCACTGCCGTTTGATGTTCAGTGGGACCCGGCAGGAATTAAAGCTGCACCATGTGAAGCAATTTTAATTACTTTAACCGAAACATAAGGGTAAGGGAACACCCGCACCCTTCCTGAATGGCGTCCCACGCTGGAGATCATCCCAAACCAACATCAAATTAATGACAATTAACAGGATTCATGTGGGCCGGCATTTACACATCCTGGGTTGTCTCCAGGCTCTGGCCCAATAAGCTGCTGCTGTTGGGATAAGTCTGTGTGTTTGTGCGTGTGCGTGCGTGTGTGTGTGTGTGTGTGTGTGTGTGTGTGTGGACGTCCGTGCGCACGCTTGTGTATCTGTGTGTGTTGAGTGAATAGCGGTGAATCTCACCCTAGTATCTCCTAATTAGACTCAGCACGGCCCCGCCCTCTCTCAGGGGGTCCTATTTCACTACACACCCAATTATTTGAATCCTCTGATTGCCGGGAGAGAACCTGGACCCGTCGTGTGAGGACAGATAATGCCATCGCGGTGCTGACTGGGTCTGGAAATGCGGGTGCACCAGCAGCTGCCACGGGGGGCCTAATCACCGGGCCCTCTGCCCCCAGGGCTCGGCTGTATGCCGGCCCCGTTGTGTGCTCCGCCAGCCAGAGTTAGTGCCTCCTAAAAATAAGATGTCAAGGGATTTAACACAGTTGTCAGCATTCCTCCGTGTCCGCGGGACTCCTTAGCCAAGAAGTCGGCTATCAGTTCTTAACTGAAACAGGCCTAGTTAAAGGTGTCAGGCGTGGGATAACGCTACAGAGACGCTACAGAGATGCTCCGTGTCACGAGTGAATCAAGATTAAAGGCCTCGTTAATTAATTTTGAGGACGGAAGAAAAAATAAGTTTTTCTATTCACTCTCAAGTGGTTGAATCATCTGCTTATCCGGGCATGCTTCAATGAGTAAAACCCATGGGATTCTTCTTCCCTTTTTGGTATGTCGATGGTTAGAGCTAGCTAGTGTTGCTGTCAGACTAAGGTTTGGAATTGGATACCTCTCGAGATGTCTACATTGAAGACTTTACTGTTGACGGCTCTGCACTGTTCTCACTGTAAAATACTCTCAGACAGTGCTCAGTTAAAGTGGCTTTTCCACATTCCTATGTCATTGTGGCCAATACTGAGTCCACACAATGAAAGCCCTATTCTCATGCCCTCGTTAAGGCTATAGTGTGTCAGTGTGACTACGTCTGGGGAATACGATAGGACATGTTTCATATTCGTAATCTGGATCACAATGTGTTGGGTATACATTAACAGACTGGATGTTAGATACATTATGCACCTCTGTGTGAGCAATGACTCGGGAATAGGCTGAACAGGTTGACTGCCGGACCTCATCTAGATAAATGTGAGCAGCACCCTTTTATTGACGGAATACAGTATTATGCCCAGGGGGTAGAAATCCAACAACAATTGCTTTGCTACATACAGGACATCTCACACCGTGGAGTTGATTTTAAAGCCAGTGCTCAGAATGAAAATATACCTTTAGGACATGAGCAATTATTTTGAGTAGAATGGGGAATCATGAGGTAGACACTACGCATTTAGAAAAGTAATGGTCTTTCATCTGTGTACAGTGGCTTAATGTTCAGTGGGCGTGGGCCACTAATGTCTTTCCTGCCCGTGAAACAAACATTCTGTGTAGAGTACAAACCATTACATCGCTGCAATGCTTTAGGAACAGGTGATAAACAGTGCACACACAGTCCATCCTTTCTGGACTCGTTCCAGACAATAGCAGATGATAGTGCTGGCAACTCTTGACACATTAGCTCAAGAGTCGCCAATAAGTACAGCCCCTCACAAAATTGATTACTTGATACAGTGTAATTGATTGCGAGAGTATTTTGAATGAGAGGGAAAGACGGATGACACATGAGTGACTGATGAGGTTTTAGGGATTAAGGATTTTGTCATCCCCTGGTGAACGAGAACGTTTCCCCCTGTATGTTTTCAGACCGTAAATTGCATTTGGCCGCAGAGGGCATTCCCCCCCCCCTTTATTGCTCAAATGTTATTACCTCTGTCTATGGGAAAGCCGTCAACAAATATGATGGAAATGATGTGATTATAAAGCACCACATAGAATGTCAGAGGGCGTCACCCAAGCAATCTGTCTCTTTCCACAGAAGTCACATTAATCTTTACATTTCTATGCGTGAGTTCATGTGAAAACAAATGTTCCCATGGAACGATGGGCAAGGGAAATGCGAGAAACACTGACAGCACACCTGAATCATCTGTCCATGCATCAGGCCAAAGGAAAAAACAAAAAGTGCTCTCTTGATTAGCTCTGAAGCACTTTGTTCAAACTGATAGAACGTTATTCTAATTATCAGAGACATCTCTCCATTGCTGATTGGATGACTATCAGTGACCTTGACGACTTCACATCCTGTAAAGCAGTGCTATTCAGCTGGAGGACTGCGGACCAGATCGTACCAATTCACCCATTTCAAAATGTCCTTCAAAACACGTTACAAAAAAATCCCAGAAAATACTTCATGTAATATTTATTGCCAAAACAAGCCATTGTTTCATATTCTTTAATGGGTAGGGGTCACACACGATGCAGAGGTCTAAGTCACCAACACCATCTGTACAGCTGCGTGGTCAGAGATTTGGATCTAGATTGCGGCATGCCAACAGCGTCCGGGCCTCCGGTAGAGGGCTGTGGGAGTTGGCTCAGCTCCAAATGGAGCGGATGGTAGGGATGTTGGGCAGGGTTGTCCCACGTCGGTACACTCTGGTCACTTGGTGAGGTTGGTCAGGCGCATGTCATTGGCTGGGAAAGATGCTCACCTCAAAGCCCGTGGACAGTGTGACAGGAGGCAGAACGGATGCCGTGAGCCACCGTGGAGTTGTGGCAGCGAAGCATGGTCATAGTCAAATTGTATCGTAGTACGATCGGTAAAATCGGCATAATTTAAGAAGATAATTCAAAGATAAATTTGTCAGATGTCGTTAGCCTTCAAGACACATTCTGAAGTAATAGTGTGTGTAGTTTATTATGTTTATACCATTCCTGCACTCGTTCTGGACAGTTGTGTCAAACTAAACTCATGGACCTAAAAATCTCTCAAACATGATACAAAACACCTAAGTGTCTCCCAGGCTGGGATGGCCCTTGAAACCCAAACCAAAATTCATCACAACAACATGTGCAATTATATTGACTTATCATCAAGACAGATCACTCGGGTGAAGTCTGAGTTTATTGACATAATTAGTTTAATTAATTAATTAATATTTTTTTTAAACAAGATCTGATTGTTTTAATGTCCCCATCGAGGTAAAACAGATTCATAGAAACTTCTCTGCGCAATCTAGTCCGCTGATATATGCCAAACTTAATGTTTCTTATGAGTAAATAAAAACAACAAATGAAGCTAACATAAACCAGTAGGACTAATTGTATGAATGGAGATATACTGGGTTATAAGTACAAACACAGTACTGTGCTTACCTTATCTTAGGCACATGAAAGTTGAACTAAAGTTATTTATTTGGATAGTAAGTGTTGATATGTAAAATAGAATATATATATATATACATATATATATATATTAATGTATTTATATATATATATATATATATATATATATTTATATATATATATATATATATATAATATTAATGTATTTATATGTACTATATATATAGTACATATATATATATATACACATATATGCAGATATATATATACATATATACATACATATATATATATATATGTATGTATATATGTATGTTTTTTGTATGTCTAAATAACCTTTTTCAAATATGGCCCGCAAGATAAGAGCTGAATAGCCCTCAAATATAGGAATGCATACAAACATAAACAGATGGGTAAAGCCGTCATTGTAATACATGTAAGCAATTAATCACATTGCAACTTGTTTGCAGGAAGGGTACTCTCTGTGGCTAGCAAACCATGTTTGAATGAAACCTCAAAGGACTGCTATGAAGTTGTTTTCAATTACAAAGTAAGTGTTTTTGGGATTGAGAAGGCCAAGCATGAAATCTTCCCAGCTCCTTGTTTTACAAATTAAAACCTTTTTAATCCTTTCAGCTATTTGCCACTTCCCATGGACTCTATTAGTTTCAAATTCTATTAATTTCAAATAGGATTGCTTATACCACTCAGCAATTGTCCCACTGGCAGCGAGCGAAAAGAAAGTTGTCAACATGGCATGTCTCCTCTTTTTTTTCTCGGTTAATTCTCCTCAGACATTTACCGCCCAAATTTAAAGGTACTTAAATAGAAATAAATATAAAAATATCAAAGCGTTGCAGTAAATTCTTGCCTTTGAAGAGATATTTTTCTTCCCCCCGTAGGCCAGTTAAGTGGGTGTGTGGGCCTGGTGTGTTGTCGAAGAGAGGTGTGCCTGTGTACTGGTAGCTACAGCCACTGTCTGAACGTCAGTTCTAAGGTATAGTGCCCCTCAACATCTCCTCCCCTGGGGATTTGACCTTGGTTTGACTAAGAGGCCAAGCAGCACAGGTTGATGGGCGCCCAGGGTGGTGTCTGACCCTGATGGTGCAGCAGATGTGGGGAGTCAAATAGCAGGGAACTATCAAAGGTAAAGCCCAGGAATACACAGACCGACGCACTACAGAAAGTGGTTTGTGCTCTATCATTACAAGCCCACAAAAGTCCCTGTGGGTGGTGGTTGCCTGGTTACCCCACGTTAAGCCACGCCCACGGGTGTTAGTTTGTTCCCCGCACGGAGGCCGGATCGGAAAAACCTGATGAGGCGTCCCTGGAAAAAAATAACAACCAAACCTTTTGATTGGTTGTCAGGCAAGGGCGGTGTGGTTTCTTCGGTGTATCTTTTACATGCACTGAATTTGACCCGTGCAAGCTGATGACGTGGCCATTACTCTTCCATGAGATAATGTACAGATAACCGCACTGTTGGAGTATGAGGAGAAACAGGCCTGCGTGCGTGTTTCTGTCTCAGTAAGAATGATGCAGAAAGAGTTAGAGAGACAGATAAAGACAGAGAGATACAGAGAGAGTGAAAAATAGGGACAAACAGCGCGAGTGTTAGGGAGAAAGAGATGCACACAGAGAAAAACCGTGAGAGAGACACACAAAAAGACAGAGCGACGGAGAAAGACATACAGACAGAGAGGAAGAGACACAGAGGGATTGAGAATGGGAGAGAGACAGAGACTGAGAAAAAGAGAAAGGGGGAGACTGTCCTATGGGGTGGCCAGAAAGAGAAGTCCAGTGTGTGTATAGTCCCTCTCCCAGTGTTCTCATATAGCCATGCACTTTAATTACCTCAGGATACTTGGACTGTGTACAATTCTCATAGGCACCTTGGGGAAAATAAACGTGTTGACCTGCAGATTTAAAGGTGACCCCTGTCGAGAGAGATGATCCTTCTGCCGCTCTGCCAACCTCTCCTACTTCCCTTTAAGCTAATAAACCATATATTAGCCAGTCCCATTAATTCAGGGCTCTAAAGTGAATACACAACATTTGCGTGTACTGTGCCGTTCTGCTCGAAAGCCAGAACCCATTTTCATTTGTAGAAAATGACTGTATGAATGAATGATGAACTTTATGATAGACACGTTTGGGTGACAGATTGTTTCAACTCGACCGCTGTCTGTAGAATCGGGTGGAGACTCGTGTTTCCTTGGCGAGCAGAAACCCGACGGGAGCAGAGGCAAAGCAATGGCATTTAAAACGTCACTCAGCAGGCATCGAAGGTAGGTGTCTAAATCTATATTTACCTTGAAAAAGAGTGTGGGCGGATGTAGAGATGGGCTGGGGAGTGTACTGCACAAAGAGAAGCCGCAAGTGAAAGTTGATGGCTTATTTCCTCTGAATCTCCCCCATAGCCCAGCAGGCTAGGCTGGATGTGATAGTCTGTGCTCAATCCCCCGTGAACATCTGTCTTTAGGGCTCATAACAGAAATCCTCATCCGGAGCTCCCACATCACATCAGGTTAGGGTTTTTCCCCCTTTACAACCTTTACAGCCTGGTCTGTCTGTGTCAAAGGCACGAAAATTAATGCCTCCAAGGGGGCTCGGATTAGTCTGTAGTAAACCAGAGTCCAGGCAATATATCAGCGAGTGCACCTGGTAGGCACATGTTGACTTGCATTTCTCCCCCCGTTTAACGTGAGTCTATCGGGTGCATTTCATCAGTGTCTCCCCGTATAGATTGTACATAAAGAGGTGTGATTTTTACAGTAGGCCTCCGAGGGACAACCTCAAGCAATTTGTTTTCAGTCTTCTGGACCTTTTAGGACACACTGATATTCAAGACAATTAGGCCAATTTTCATAATCATTATTCATAGGTCTCGAGGGATTATCCTGGCAACAGTAAGCGTACGGCAAGAGCAAGGTTATGTGATTGGTTCAGGATCCACTTGGTAAATGTGCTATTTACATATATTGCTTAAGATACACCATTAGGCTGTGAAAAACTCTCTCTATCAGGGCCCTCGTCTTTGTCATTTCTTACAGTAAATGAAACCTGAAGCCACATCCGATCTCATCTGAACATCACTTAAGTCTCCATTAACTTATTTTAGTATGATTACCGTCTGAGGCAGGTCTGAAAGATTCCTTTTAAAGGAAATAGAACTTAATGAGCAATGCATTAGGGCTGTTTAGACCAGAGCACAGAGTACATTCTATACGGATCACAAAATTGACATTTAATAATCCTCAAAAATGCAAACATCAACTCAATGCATATATTCGTAATCAGCAAGCTAAGCAGTTAGAATAACATACTGCTACTCGAAAAAATGAAAGTGTGAATATGCATTATCACAAAATGGACCTGTACAGCAAAATGCACTAACAATGGTAACACCCATATATCTGCCACTGAAGAGGTAGAGATAACATCATCCGGACGGGGAAACAGAGTGTCTCCGTCTTCTGCAGCACTGGTTTCACTGAGCCTCATTCCAGGACTCGGGATAAAAATCTGTATCCATGCTGCCAAAGTGTCTGAACGAAGTCCCGCCCCAATGCCTCGTCACACCAGGGAAGAAAAGCCATTGACTGCCTGTTAATAGTTTGTTAGTGGAGCGTCTTATCTCCAGTTCGCCACTCCAATGGCCTCTCACAAAAGGTGATGTCCAAGTGTATTCGTGCAGTTAAAAAGCCCCCACCTGCAGTTGTTTTTTGTGAACAGCCGATTGTTAAGCGATGTCTAGATCGCTCGTGACAGAATGACAGCATGAGGCTGCTCAGGTTTAGACGTCACCTTAACGTTTGCACCACTTAGTACAAGACAAGGTGACCAGTTTACAAGGCTATTACCAGGAAAGGCAACCAGTTTCTACCGATTCAATAAAAGTGACTCCTAGTTGCCAGCAGTCAGACTCTCTGTGTAATTATCACTACATTGTGAGGTTTGAGGTTTTCAGATGGTGCCTCATCGGGACAATCTCTTCTGAATATGTTAAAGCAATTTCAATTCTCCGTCCATTGTTCAACTGTGCAATGAGAGGCAAGTCATGTATGCTGAAATGGAGTTGATCAATTGAGACTAAATCGACTTGATCAGCCGAAACCGAAGCAATGATTAATCAAGCAATACTGGACAGAGTGCCAAACAATAAGCACTTATCCACCAGAGGGTAATTCTGAAACAAACACTAACACCTGTCCTAGACAGAAATTCCTGTTCAGATCCCACTGCCAAAGGCAGACACAGGGTGCTAATTTATATATTTACAAGTTAGGGGTGGGAATGTGTTCGGGACATCAACGTTGAGCAGAGAAATAAAAAAACATATACTGCACTGATATACGTGGACAGTTAACCAGCTAGCGTGCTAACCTCTGAAGGAAAATTTGGTAGTGCGGCTGCTCTTTTGCAGCACAAAGCTAACCACCACTGTCTTCATCAGAGTCTTGAGTGTGCCCCTAGCCGACGAGTATCTGGGAAGCACAATGGCATGGCCAATTAGCCTGCTTTACCCAGGGAGGGTGATGGTATTTTCAACAGGGATTTCCTAGTCTTATCACACACTAGCAAACAGAGGTCGTTGGGTGAGTGAACACGCCAGACGCCATCAGTCTTTGGAAATGTATTATCAGGTAACTCATTCTTCCTCAGAATCAGAAACACCTTTATTCACTAAGTACATGGACACATACTCAGAATTGTATGGTACTGCTTGCGATAAATGATATATTGACACAGAGAACACAACACTGGCACAAAGTTTACATGCATAGTATACAAATCGTAAGTATTTTTTAACGAGAACTTTTTCTAATTCAGTTTATCCACTCTGCCAGTCCAAACACTACCAGAAGCATATGTTTGGTCTCGTTATGTATGGGATGAAGGAGATTAGACGTGCCTGATAAAAGATACCCCCCTGAACATTTGAGTGGAGCAGGTAACCTTAGCTGAATAGAGAGAACATTCTTCCTCTGACTTTTTTGAATGGTAAAAGCACCGTAAATCGCAAAATATATTTATATATACTCCGAGCTGTACTTCGTGTAATGGTGCTGTGGGCAATGAACCACATACAGTACAGTATAAGGACAGAATACACATTATATGGAATACATGGATATACACATGGATGTACACATTTACTGTTCCAGTATATACAATAGCATCTTGCAGGGAGATGAGTAGCATTTCCGAGGCACTATTGTGCAGCTATACAGGGTGCTGTAAAACCACCCGGCCCAGGGTTGACAAACAGGGCCCTGGAAAGAGGCTTGGTTGCCACCCCTTGATGAGGCACACCTGCCCCCAGTCAGGCCTCGTCAGGGTTAGGATAAAAGGACCCCATGGAAGCAGCTCTGGTTAGAAGAGGAAAAATAAGGAGACACTGGACACTGTATCCTGCACGGTGGTTTTCTTATTTTGTTAAGAAAAAAGTGGAATGTCCTTAAAGGAATTGTGAGGGGGAAGTATGTACGGGTTTGAGGTGTGAGATCGTAAAATACCTGGTTATGTTTTGTCAGTATTTCAGGGTCCACTGTAACAGCCAGAGGCTTTTGTTTATATTTTGTTTATTTGTAATCTGTCTGATGCCTTGCCAGACAGACAAGCAGCCATTAGCCAAACAGATTTTCCAGCTTGACTTTAAATGTATGTTTGGCTGACCTATTTCTTGAGATTTTATCTTTTTCTTGACCGCCATGTAGACAGACTTATAGACAGAAGTCTTGTTGGACATTCCACCAGTTCCCTTTGTATTTGCAAAAATCTTGTTAACAGCTTGCTTGTTTAAAATGCCTAGTAATGGTCAATGTAGAATCAGGTCACTTTCATCAGTCCCTTTTAACCACAGTTATCCGATCAGCCAGTAGCTTTTACATTGTGCAGGGACAGACACAATAAATGTACATATGATTGCGCACACAGATATACGCACATGGCCATTTCAGTCATGTTGCAACACTGTTGACTGGCTAGCTAGTGGGACCTACTGTAAACAGAAGAACTAGATGAACCGTTTGTCCGCTTCTGAAGCCAGATTTCTATACCATTTGTGCCCGTTCTGTATAATTTGTCTGTGTACGTAAGCTTAAACAGACAAAGCATAACATTCTTTTTCAACCAGAAGGGTACAGGTATCAACTATTCTGAAGCCACACATTAACTAAGGAACTTATGTATGGCGGAAATATCATCTTTACAATAGCTTGCGTCAAAAGTCAAGTCACAAATATCTGTGGCTCAAGTGTGAGTTATATATTGTATATGTATTTGTAAGGAAGCAGGTACAGAAAGTATTAAAGGATATCTCAACATACCTCAGTCATGTCGATCTCTTGACTAGTAATTCGATTAAGTCTTTGTGAGAAGACAGGTTAATCCGAAGGAGGCCACTGTTGTCAGTCTGTGTAGACACCAGGCAGGCTACAATTTATTGCTGGATACTTCCTGTTAAATGGATGGAACTCTTTGCTTTCACTGGTGAGGAGAGACAGGCAAAGAGAAAAGATGAAAGGTCTACAGAGGCTGAATAAATGACTATCTGCCTGTAAATGAAGGGGGGGAGAAGGAAACATGATTTAGAGGCTTCTGTTCATTCTGTTGGGCAGGAAAGCTGGTGGTAGCTATTATGGTTTAACATTTAGCCCTCTTGGAAATTAATGTGGGAACACATAGTGATCCAGTACTCTGCTCCAGTACTCTTCAGTAACTGATTATCAGACACTATGCTAGCACTGTACGTGATGTTTTAGCATTGGCTAATCACGATCATATCAGTCACCGTTGTTGTAGTCAGGTCCATAGCCAGGGTATGAGTTTTAGTGAGGTCCAACTTTTTTAGAAAGTTAAGCTAATTTACTGCATACTTCAAGAACTATAAAATGTGATTTGTAGAACGGCTACATCAAGCAAGTGACCTAAGCCATTATCACTTAGTAAAGGAGTCTGTAATTCATCTTAGGTTAGATGCTGCTATACACACACAGTCTGTGTTCTCCCTGTCTGTTCCTGCTGCTTCAGCCTCTCTGCGAAGTATGCTCGCCCTCTCTGTTCCTCTTTACCTGGCCTCTCTGCAATAGTATGTGTTGTCCCAGTAGGTTCCTCTTGCTTCAGGCCCTCTGCAATAGTCTGTGTTCTCCCTGCCAGTTCTTCTTGCTTCAGCCTCAATGCAACAGTCTGTGCTCTTCCTGTCTGTTCCATCTGCTTAAGGATCACTGCAATTGTCTTCTCTCTGTCTGTTACTCTTGCTTCAACCTCCCTGTCTCTCACACCTGTAGTGCTATTCTCTCTTGCTCCTGAACATCTTTCTTTCAACTTGGTGTCTATTGCACTAACATTAAAATTAATGGTCAACAAACTGTGTCAATCAAGCTGACATACACATTTTCTCAAATAAATCTAGGCAGGTAGCTGACTAAAAATATATGCTGTGTTTTAAAGATAGTAGGCCAGCTAGTTATTGGTAAGTAAACATACTTTTATAGGAGAGCCTTTCCTGATTTTAACTGACTTTATTTATTTATTTATTTTTCTTTTAACTGTATATTAATTTCTTAAGTAGTGTTCTTGCTTTTATCATGTATCTTGTTATTTTCTTTATCTGTATTTTATTGTCCTTGTATTGTGAAGCACTTTGTAACATGATTTCGAAAAGTGCTATATAAATAAAGATTATTATTATTATGAACGAAGACCAACGTAAGATAAATCGACAAGTTCAAAATTACATGCGCAATAATGCGGTTAATGCTCGCCTTCCGTGTGTTTTCGGTTGTAGCGTACAATAAATATTATTTTAGCGTCACAACACAAAATCACCTGGTTTATATATTAAATAACGCTGGTAAATTTTGGTAACAAACTGAAAATAAAGGTTGCCACTAATACCTGGAAAAACAGAATACAGTTATGCCTTGAATCACGATCAAATGGCGAAAGGCTTCTTTGGCTAACATTAAAAATAGCTAGCTAGCTACAGTACTGTACGTAAAGTAACTGTAAAAAAGTGAGTGACATCCGTCAGGAGTTGTGGTTGCTACACAACTCTAAAAGCTAGTCCTCCAAAATGAGCGTCACCACACAACTATAAACGTAAGTAATAACTCTGTGACATTTTAGAATTTGTAGATGTAAAATATTTAAATAATTGTGTTTTTTCTATCGAGGTCCGAAACTCGGGTACCTCATATGAGGTTACAGCCCTGGCTGTAGTGCCTGCAATGGAGATCCATTACTCCACTGTGGGAAACCATGCGTACAAATCTTGTTTAAGTATTTGTTTATTTACTTGTCTCAGTAAATCAAGTTCATATGCAATGATAACAATGTTGTTGAGGCAACTATCATTTATTTTCATGCATTTGGAAAGGAAAAAAGGTCACTACGATGACACTGTTAGTTTGAAGGGCTCTTAAAAGAAACCATGACCGATCCCACAGCAGTAGCTGAAACTGAAGCAGTTTTACAGTAGCTATGCTGCGTTTGTGTAATTAGAGTAAATGTCGCTGTGCTCTTCCCCCCGGCTTGCCCTCCAGATGTGAGATAGCATGTCAGATCTCCAACAATCCAATTCCTCAAAGCTGATAAAGAGATCAATAAGAGACTGCATCGTGCTCAGGAGCTCTGATTCTTAACCCCTTTTATCAAAGTCCAGATTTTTTATTTTTTTTGCAGACAGCTATCTTTTTTGCCTTTGACGGAAGCAAACTATGAGTCAGTCTCATCCATACAATCTCTCACATACCGAACAGTATAACTCAAACAGGTCCTATTACCTGCAGAATGGTTTATCAAACATTGGGTTGCATTTGAGAGTCCTAATTTCCATCTGTATTATATTCTATAGATAGTACCACTATCAACAAGCTTTCAACAAATTTTCAACAAACTATTTGTTGATTAACAACTGCTTGTAACGGTTACGATGAGGATAAAGGTTAAGGTTAGGGTTAGGATTAGTTGATTGTTAGTTACTGATCAGTAGATCATTTGTAGAGCATCTACAGAGATACTTTTGGGACTCTTAACATAAAGTGTTACCAAACATTGCAGTGAGTTCATGTCCTGTGATCTTAATATATATTAAAGCATGTGTCAATGCATGTGTTTCAACTATATGTTTAGCTATTTGTTGATCCATATTCTGATGGGCAATATTGCAGGGAAATAATTTGGTGGGCAACATGAGGCAACCGGATCTATAACAGCACTTTGCAGCAATGCTCCAGTCTGCTCTCATTTCACAATTTAATGTAGGCAGCACACATGTTTGTGAGCCAATCCACAACAAATCGACAAACAGCCTTGTAATACTCACTGGTCAAATCACTGAGAACAGAAAACGTAGCTATATGCTCATTCCAAAATCTCCTCCTTCCGCTTTGCCCTTTAGCCCTCAGCGCTTAAATTGCCCATTCACATGCGCCTCTTCCATTTGCACGAATGTCCCAAAGCTAAGAGAGTGGAAATGATGGAAGGTGTAGGGCAGGGCTCTTGAAATCCGGTTCCGCAGGACTAAAGCATTTCTGTTTTTAGTTTCCACCTGGTAGTTTATTGAAGCAGAAGTGTTTTGGCCCTCCAGGACCGGACTTGAATAGCCCTGGTGTCGGGACTAATTAGACCCTCCAGTGGCCACTTCCAGTTTGCAAGTCTGCAACAAATCTGGCTTCATGAGCGGAGTGGAATCCCATAAGTCACCATGTTATTTATGAGTTTGTTTCACACAAAATTATGGGGAGGCGCATCTTATTACATGATTCATGCACGTTTACGTCTGATTTCAAGACTTGACACATGATATGAAATGCCTTATATAATAACGCTGAAGTACGTAACTTTCAAGAACGGGAAGTATTTCCGCATCATTTTCCCAGAAATCTCGCCTGACTTCTGTTCACTCTTAAAGCCCCACACGTAATCTGTTCACTTTATTCAGCTCACCTAAAAAAAGTCTTCACCCGACCAGGTGAGTTCACATGCCATTCTTTTAATTATATATTAGAACTGCCACATCTGCGTCGCAGTGGAATGCATGTTGCTCCTTGAGTTGCATCCATCGAAGAAAGGCCAATAGCATCCAGCTGCTGGCACACAGACCACTCAGCAGCATCCAGTTGCACCAATGTTCACTTGTGTTTTCAAATTGTGTCTATCAGATTTGCAAATTTGCTTTCCATTGATTTAACAAGTATTGTCTTATGTACAATTACCCGTTACATTCTGAACTTCTTCAATTTTTTATAAAATTGTTTCGCTAGCATGTCTCGCTGCTTGATCCACAAAATTAGAGTGGTCACTTATTTTTTTCAGCCTCAGCTCTTTTTTGAAACATCAAACGCATCACTTCCAGTGCGCTGGAACATTTTTCCTGCTAGGTTAATAGAATGGCGATGTGTTAATACAAAAAATGTATGTACTTCCGTTTTAAATCTTAAATTGTTGCCATCGTCATGTATGCAGAATTAACGTGCTCTCTGACATGAAACAATGGCATGAGGGTTTGGAATTCACAGATTCTGTTCACTCATTCAAGGGAAGTACTTTCTGCTACATGATTCATAGATATCTACCTGTCAAAAGTGAAACATTTTCAATCTATTTAGCACCCACATGCTTACCCTATTTCTAATCTAGGGTATGTTTATCCATGGTAAACAGGAAAATGCTGGATTTGAAAGTTAAAGGTCTACTCACTGAATCACTGAATAATGCCATACGACTTAATATTTTTTCTTATCACGGATACATTTTTTCCCCACTTTGGCTTGACTTACAAGCTTACGTAACAAAAAAAGATGTTATTTTTCAAATCTGAATGGAAGGCTGTACTTCCACTGTGGTACACTGAACAGTAGGTAGGTATGTGAAGACACAATTTGCCCTCTTGCTGTGCAGCTGCTTACTAAAACATGAAAAAGGGCTGTGTTCGATCCACAATTATATTTTAATCAATGAATGTGCTAGAGGTGCGTTGGTCTCTAATCACAGGTCTGTGAAGGTTTGGGCTCAGCCAGGTCCTGATTACAGGTTATCAAGCTGCTACAAACAGTGGTCATATCTCCCTATACACTGTCCCATATGTAGTGTACAAATTATCACCAGGGCACCATGCCTAACCAACGATATGTGCGTAAACCATGCATGGAATCTTTTCCATGTAAAATGTGGGATTTATTAAATATGAACGTTCGCTAAACATTGTGTGTATACTGACACACAGCCGTGAGCATGTACACACAGTGCTAAGGTGTGGAATAGTGTGTGAAATTGTGAGTGTAATCAATGTCCTTGTGAATTTTTATTGTGAATTCACGCAACATTTCTCAACAGGATATGTGTCATAATTTGATCATGTCTAAACATTTGTTATGATAACAATTCATGTAAAGTGCAGAAATGTGTTAAATTAGAGGCATGTGTGAAACCATTTTTTAAATATTATAACAAATGTGCCTTTGTACCTCAGCGGAAGGCTGGACATTTCTTACTTCCTCTCTCATAACACATTGGAGGAGAGTGATGAGGGGGAGGGACCTATGGCTTCCTACTCCAATGCCTCTTGAGAAAGAGGTGAGGAAAGAGGAAGAAAAAAATATAAAATTCAGTCTTTCCAGGAAAGATCTCTACAGTTGCCCCCAAAAAACTTTTTTGAAGTACCTTTTTTTTGCTGAATGGCTGTACATCAGCGAAAGTAAGTGCCCAACATATTTTTACAGTATTTTGTTTGAAAATTTGGTTTATGGACATTTTGATTGTTGCTTTTCACCAGGAAAACATGACAAAAATGTCATGACAATTCTGTCATCTACTGCTCAGGTACTAAGGCAGGGAGAATGTTGATCTTTTGCTTTTTGAAAGATTTCACAGATAGCAATTTTCAGACACATATCTTTTCCCAAAACCAATCTTATGGGATAGATTTTTGCTAGGATTAAAAAGAGAACTTATGCCATTCCAGTGCAAATCCAAGTGCAATCCACCTTCAGGTTTTTGGCAACAGGCAATTTTCAGAAGGAAGCTTGCTCTATTTTGGCACCTTACAACCCTGGATGAGCCAATTGATGGCTGCTGTTTTGGGTGCAATCTTCTGCAAAATGATCGCTTTCCTACACTTTCCATACACCATCTCACAACGGACAGGTTGAAAGCTAGACATGTTTCTTTACAGATTCCCCAAAACTATAGGAAAAAGATATAATCCATAAAACCACCATCCCAAACCAAGTTCAACTATATAAACAGAAAAGGTTTTTACTGTTTTAACTTGCAGATGATATGTGATGCCTAAAAGATGCTGCTGAATGAGTGGTAAGGTGGCCAGGGGGAGGGATTGAGCAGTCATCACGGTCATTCTCCAGAACAGGAGTGGGTAACACTTTCCCTCAAGTTGCCACTTATTACTATGTAACTGCTATGTAAATACTTATTAACAACTGTAAGAACAATTTAATAATGATTTATCAGTATAGGTAATTACACTTCTGGAAAAAAACAGAGGTAATTACAAAACATCCTGTAGGAGTTTATTCAAAATGTATTGTTGCAAGTGCTGTGATCTACCGACAAAGTTATTGTTAAGTTTTGTAACGTCTGACACATCGGTTTCAGTAATAAGACCTTTTTAACTGTTACATTTTCAAATTGTGCTTTACGACGTGCTGTTCTGTATTCCCCACAGGCTTCAAAATGATGATTTTCACCGTACATGGTTAACTGAGGGCTTTTCAAAATGCAAATAGGAAAGGCTGAGATTAATATTGATCAATGCTGATATTCTGCTGGTGTGCTAATGACACTCATAGGATTGTTTGATAAATCAATGTTTTTCCTACATAGACAAGTGGAATTGTTGAATAGTTTCTACACAGTATTGATAAATGAGGCCCTGGGGTTTGCTATAGAGAAGCCATATCAGAAAAGAGAGATTTGTCACATCACTAATATCTCATTATCATGGATGGGCAGATTACTTTTCCACAATCCCGCCCTGTAACGCCCTTTCCAGCTCATCTGAATACATTTAAATATGCTACGTGTGTAGTTTGAGGGTGGCAATGTGTTAATTTGATATCTGGAGTGATGCGACAGGTTAAAGATGTTCCTGCAAAAACAGGCACCTCTTTTTTTCTCTATGGGCGACTAAATCGGGAAGAGGTGTGACCTCTCTCAGTGCTGTGGTCTCAGTGGCTACTGCAGCCCTAATCAACTATGTCACGCCTTGAAACCCTCACACTCCATTCCCCCGCCCAGACTCTGTGAAGTGCAGTAACAGTGGTACAGTGATCCGACGGGCACATTTTACCCCCACTGTACAGCGGATGTTGAGCCAGCTTATAATTGATCACTGATCACACGCAGCTGACCTGGGCTGCGCTACACCGCATTTTGTTTTCCTCTTTTTAAGATTTAATATGACGCCAGTTATTTTGCAAATGAAAAGACGGGCAACACAGCACAGATGGCGCTTTATGGAGGATGATTCCTCTGCAGACGTTATTTGAATGCTTATTCAATGTTAAATGAAATAAGTGTTCAGGGAGTGGGGGTTAGGGGCGACGAGGGAAGCAGGAGATTGTTTCTCAGAAATGTGCTTTGCATACTGATCAGACACCAAGATTTCACACACACTGATGAGCACAACCCCAAGCCCACCCCCCCCCACCCCCCACCATACTCTCTCACACACACACACACACAGACACACACACACAATGAAATGGTCAAGAGCGTTTTGATTATGTTAGTGTCTGTATTGTTCCTGTTACATTGGTGGGCGATCCAGGCTCTCTTTTATTTGGCTGAGTGAGTAGCCACATTTAGAATTATTAAATCTTGTCCCTGCCCCCAGAGAGCCCAAATGAGATTGTATGTGCTAATACACCATGTGATGTAGCGGGCCATTAAGACAGTGTTGTAGGTCATTGTGATTTAGTCTGACAGTGTGTTTTACAAAACATCGCGTAACATCCCAAATAGCACCCTTAGTCCATAGGGCACTACTTAAAAGTAAGGCACTAGATACTGTAGGATATAGGGATGCTAGTGTCCCTGTCATTCATTTTGAAGTTATGAATGGGTTGTTTTCCCTCTGGGGAACAAACTGTAGATATGCCTCTGTATGTATTTATGTATGTATGCCACCTGCAAAATCTCAGACACCACGGGACAGATTTTGACAAAATGTGATCATCAAGAAAGAGATTTGGTATTTACAAAATTATACTTGTAAGCCAGATGCCGGTATATATAACAAGCTTTTGAAAATGTGAACTTTGCAAAGTTACGCCCCCTCACCCCGTTTCACCTGTCATGAAATGTGTTAAAGATGTTCCTTTCCTCACAAGAAAAACATTTCCCTAAATACCACTTCGGTCTGCGATAATGGATTTTCTACCATTTAAGACTTTTGTGAGTTTAAATGCTCTCCCTCCTGCAAATGAAATATACAGTATAACAAGACTGATGTCAACTATGCACTATGACAGACCCATTATGTCTGTGTGACTCAGAGAGACAAAATTGGCACACATGCTCAGGAAAATGCATCTCGCTAACCCATATCAAATCTAAGACACCACTATGGGGACGATGAGTGATGCACGTTCATGGGCTTCCTGTGCCCTCGTTTATTTAGTATTTGAACAAAAGTATCTTTTTTCTTAGGGTTATGATGAGTTTCCTGCTTAGACTGTTGCAATAATGGGGTGGTCCAGTATACTGCTGCAGAAAAGCCTTCGAACAGATTTTTCAGCAAAATCTCTGTCTTCTGTCTTTCTCACTTTCTGTCAATTATGCATAAATACCTGAAAAATAAATCTGTAAATAAAAGAATGTTACTGTAAGCTCTTGGCTTGAGCCATCTAGCTATTTCCTTTTCCAAAACTGCACGAGTGTTATGGTGCTTCTTTGTGCTATGCCAGAATAAACCATGTGGAATGAACCATTATTGCTTATTATGATTATATACAGTATAGTAGAGCAATATTTGTGGATTGAGTTCTGTGTGTTGTTTTCTACAAGTGAGTGCTCTGACAAAAAAATCGGTAAATACAACCAATCCAAGCATTCTGTCACCATTGCCGATCCCTCTGCAGGCACAACCAACTCCTGTTAGTTCCAAATGAAACCTTCCAACAGTTCTGTATCTAATGGCAATGGGTTGCATCTGGAACCATTTTTAATATGGTTTTGCGTTAGTGGCAAAATGGTTCCATTCACCTGGTCATTATTAGTGTTGCCTGATTAAAAAAGGGCCCTATTTAATTATCTCTACAATGTATCATTCATTTTTTTGTCCTTCATTCCTTTTAAATTGGTGAAGGCATTGTTGGATTCCAGGTTTCCATCTCATTCCATTCACCGCTGTATGATTCAAAGAAGGCACAGAAGCACAATCATTCCATTTCATCCTTAATGATCATTCCATCTCCTCTTTGATGCAGATTTCAAAGGCTGAACATTTTTCATTGCCAAAGGTATCTATGTTGAATCTTTTTACTTTTTTATTTAGACATTTTTGCTATTTTTGCTTATTTTCAAATCGATTCTAGAATAGATTTGAGATATAGACACAAGATTAGTTCAAAAAGTATTAGGCTACATAATGCAATGTTGATTGAGGAACCACTTCGGCATACAAACTGCAAGCTAACTAATTGGCTAGCCGCAGATTACGTCACTTAGGCTAGTCAATCAGCTTACGTTCAGGGAAACCAGATAGGTACTGCAGTTAGGTTAACCAAACATTCTTTGATTTGCTTCTACACATCTGTAGTAGTGATGATAACAGTGGTTAGACAGCCAGTTGTACCAGACCATTTGTACAGTAAATAAAAATAGCCTATGTCAAGTATTTCTGTAGCGTTCTCTCTGATGAAGCACGCTAGCTGGTAGCGATATGACAAATGTAATCAATACACCTTTAGTATCTGATCAACTTATGACTTCAGGGACTGATCATTGAGAGAGCAGCACATTGACTGACATGACTTTAGTCCCACATTGAACACTGAAATAGAAAATGTACTGGATAAATGCCTTGTATTATTAAAGAGATTAAATGTGCTTTTAACATAATGATAGGTGTAACTTGATGGTTGTTATAAAAACGGGAGAGTATTCCCCTTAACTGACCCTATGAGACACTGCATTTACAGTAGACATTAGATACCTATCTACAGTAGTATAACGGCACAAAATCCATTCTAAATGCTATTTACAATTAATCAGTTGCATGTTTCAGCATTGCATCTGAGTTGTTTTTAAAAAATGTGATCCATTCAAGAAGCCCTAAACAATGTATTTGCGTAAATATATAATAATGGTTATGATTATTTATTAACCCTGCCCATAGCAGAGCTCTTTCATGAGTTTATGAAATGCTCTTTTATGCGTGTCTGCTTAAATTTCAGTCTCCAAATAGAATAGGAGGAGGATGTAGAATGACTAGGGTAATTCAAACCATGTTGCCTCCCACATGCCAAATATACTGCACTCGGATTAAACGCATGGAAAAACAGAATGATGTTGATATTTGATAGACCTAATTAAAAATATCTGAATATAATTGCTCGTTATCACTAAATTCCTCTTTCTATTGAGTTATCGGTCCTATTGAAAGCACAAATTAGAACAATCCTGCTATGATTTGCGATAACACATTCTGACATTTACAGCTTTGAACTCCACGCGCACTCTGCATTTACATATTCTATTCATAAAATGGTACATCAAAATCAAATTAAGATGCTTATTTGGGTCTGCATAAACAAATAATTCTGGGGTATTGAAAAAAAGGGCCCTTATGCTGAATTTAAGCTGTTGCAATTGGAAAATGCTAAATAACAACAATAACACAGGTATTGCTGGCGTTAAAATGATCGCGACCTAATGATTTCCCAGGGCTACTACCTGGTAGCAATTTGTATGGTATATCCTTTCTACAGGGCAATAACAGTATTACAACTGTGGAAATCAGTAGTTCATGACAGGATGGGCCTATTACAGAAAAAAAAACAGCTGAAGATGATTTCAATAATGCTATTACTACCTGAGCTGATGTCAGTTGCTCCATAGTTCAATGTAACAAGGTCATATTTCGGTACTTAACTTGGTAGGTAAAAGGTGCATTCCAAACATGTCATTACAAAACAGCTGTCACATAGTGGAACAACCAGTCCAACTTCAGTAGTCACACATGTCAAATGGAAATGATGGAATAACCGATCCTGACAACCATGTTGCCATCTAACTGTTGCTACGACAGTCATCACAGTCATTACATAGTATCTAAGGCAACATAGCGTAAGACACAAAGCGGTGGTTGAGAGATGAAAAATGACATCACTACAGAGACTCTAAAACGCCAGGGAAGACTGAGGACTTGTGACGTCTCCATCACAGTCGTGGTGGTTAACTTGGCTTGCACGTCGTCAGGCATCGTCCCACAGCAGACGTGGCGTAGTCGTTTGAAAATTGAAAAAGCTCTTGGTTTGTGATGATTCAAATTGGGAACAGAGGCTGTGTCATGGGGATTGACTGAATCATTAAGCGTAAGCTATAGTGCTTTTTTATTTTTTGCTCTTCAGTTGGTCTGGAGAGGGGAATTCTACGCACGCTAATAAATGACCCTTAAGAAAAAGGCAGTGCACATTCATGGTATGATTGTTTCAATAAGCGACCTCTCCGTAAAATTAAAGCACTTGATTGGCAAATGTGAGCATATCAGTGTGTGAGTGTGTGTGTGTGTGGGGGGGGGGGGTGCATGTGCATGCTCGCTTGTGTGTCCATGTGTGCCATGTGGTTGCAACGACTCAATGTCTCACGTCTACTACAGTGCTGAGCAGAATGAGATTGCGATTGAATATATTGTTATATTAGATGCACAGGTGGCTGGTGAGGGGAGGAAATCTCATGGTAATGTCTGGATTTGAGTGAATGGAATGTTATCAAACGTATTGAAACCATGTGCGTGGTGTGTTACATGGCATTCCATTCATTCCTCTCCAGCCAATTACTATAAGCCCATTAAAGCAAAATTTCATTTAGATGGTTCCTCACCCTGAAAGAAGCCGATGGGCCAAGAAAAAACCTTAATCTATCATTTAAACACCTATTACGAACTCCAAAAAAATCAGTAAATGTAATGTGGGTATGTAAAATATAAGAAACTGAAGTTGAAATCAACATGTTCTCACAAATGCAAAATATTTTTCCATATGTATGATTAGTCTATAATGATGTCTGTGACCCTCGTTGAAAGAAATTATTCCTGATGATGTCAGTGGTATTTTTTTCCACTTATCTATATTCTTAGCCAATCATTTGACTGTAATAATTCTGCTCACGAATCTAACTGAGCCATGTCCTCTTTCCTACTGAATATTTATTAGGTGATGCAGTCTACTTTCTTCTCCCTCCAGGCCAGACAATTTGGACTCCATCAATATGTATTCCCAAGGACTTCTGAAAAAGGCACTTCAAAGGAACTTCATCACAGATTCCTTTTGTCTTTTGGTCTCATAGCCCACACAGCCCCTCTCCTCTCTCTCTCGACGTATATCAATAAAGTATTCCTCACAGGGTTTGCATGTGATGTCTTACTCAAAATAATCTCCTTGCCATGCATTGGAAGAAAGGATAACAGCTTGACAAACATCAACTACATCCTTTTCAATGTGGAACACCAATACAGCCAGAGAGCATCAGTTGCTAACAACAACAATCACAGTGGCAGTGGAGAAAATGGAGGAGATATATGTAGCTACTGACCTAAAAACTATTTGGTGTCAAAGAAAAGTCACGGCCTTCAGCAGCACTATCATTAGTCATTAGTGGCATGCCGCACTCACAGGGAGATTTCATATGGAGATTTAGATTTTCTATTTCCGAGCATTCAATTATGGCTCCTGTTATACTGACTGAGAACTAGGCCATGGCAATCTCACAGATGTGACATGCATCAGTATTTCACCGGCGGTAAAAAGGTAACACAGTTCGCTGTGGAAAGGTAAACAAACATTGGCGAGAAATAAACATCAACGGTGCCACTTCCTTTTATCGTCACTGTTTCAAACCAACTCGGAAGAGAAGTGGCCGTGCACCTTCGGAACATGGGATGGCGTGACGAATCCAAGGTCATCCAGCTTTATTAAAACCTTGGAGGTTAATAATGCATCAGTGAGCAGAACGTCTGATTGATTGCATAGCAAACTGGGAAGTGTTCCCACCCTGTCTATACCTGGGCTCCCGGGCCACAGCCTAGGGGACACTCCTGCCTCACCACAACACCTGCAGCCCTGCCCCGGGCTGAGCAGGAGACGCATAATATAGTCATCATTTCTCCTTTGCAGAGGAGCAGGAGGGCTCCCTGGATATCTTCCAAGGGCCAAGGAAGGACATTATGGGTTTTCAGATTTTTTACCTCCTGCCTTTGCTTGGGGTACCATTCCAACAAGCTGATAATCCATTTTGGGCGCAAGAATGCCACTTATAGAAGAACTTGTGAAATTCTGAAAGTGCAGAGAAAGGACAAACACTAGACTAGGCTGTCTGGGATTGTTTGTGTACATGTCCACACATGAGCAAGGTGATATTGCTAGCTTGCAAAATCCGTAAATTAAAGTGGATGAAAAGGTGAATAGGTTTACCATTAGCGACTGACTGTCAGTGACAGATCCATTATGAGCTGAACTCCAGACACGAAACAGACAGAGATTTTCAGCCACATGCCGTGATGTGATTTGGTGTCTGGGAAGGGGGAGGGAACGTCAGGAATGCGGGCAGACACATCAGGGACTTTAAAGTTGTTACAAAGCTGTGTCAAAATGTCAGAGAAATTGTTAAAACAAAAAAAAACATTTTATTGGGAAGGAAACATGTAACTACAAACTATACCTAGTCCTGGAGATGATTAAACAGTCATAACAACGTAATGTGACGTCATTGCCATGAGCCTTGTCACCACCACACGATGATTGTACCAAATGCAAATACGTCAATTTTACAGATATAGCAGTCACATAAAATAGTCATTGACCTGAAATGTCTGTTAATATTCCAGACTTTTTCATTTTGTCTAGTATTTTACAAGTTGGCTTGCTAAGATTATCCAATGCTCTTACGAATCACATTGAGTCACTTTTCAATAATCTAATGATCTTAAAGCAAAATTAACCTGCATTAACCTGTTGTATCATACACTAAAATACATTATTATTATCTCTTAATTGTGAGAAAGGAGTCCTTCAGACAAATATCTGAAAACCAAGAGTAAGAAATAACTATGAAAAGCTTAGGGTTGATTAAAACCTTAGCAGTGAGCATAAAAAAAAATATATATATATATATATATATATATTAAAGCCACAGGATTGAGAGAAAAAAATCTACCATCATATATCCATTCAATGTGATGAAAAGCATTACAGTTGGACCATTGTATATCAGAACTCACTCTAAGACGGATTACACCACTCCTCTTATCACTCCTGAAAGCCACAGCATTCTTCCTGTCAGTGCAAGTTTGACAAATGAGTTAGAGCTGCTCTCTCACAGCCTGTTTGTCATCGCGACCATGACGAGATCTGGAGATCTGATTGGAGGCAAATATCAATCTGCTCTCCCTTACTGCCTGTTAGAAAGACCAAATATAAGGATGTCTGGTGTTAAACATAAAGCTTAAGAATACACAGAACTACTGTAGTAGTTCATGGGAGAAAAAATGTGATCTAGATTTGGCACTGCCGTTTCCTACATCTGTACATTTTGTACAAATATTATAGGTTTCATTGCGTCAACGCGATCATATCCGGAAGCATAAAAAAGCTGTTGTTTCCAACTTGACAGTAACATTCTGTACCATACTGCACACCGCATGTATAAGAGCCAATGAGGAAAAGGGTTGACAGAAAGCTATGATTCTCTGTCCAGTGGGAGCCATTTTGAGGAACCCAACTACTGGTAACGTCAAACAGAGTCCCCGGTCGCATACTGTTTCCTGTAATGGCACGGAAGGAGATACCGTGGCCCTGAAGTAGGTCATTGAAAATGACATTCACAGATGTTCGTGAGGCAATGTTGTAGGAAACCTGCCCACCAATTTTACTGGCCAGATGATCTCTTGCACGGCCCCCAGTGATCAAAGGACTACAGGGAAGCGCTCCCCAAAGCGTTATTACTCTTCGCGTTTCTTTCAAGAAGACACAGGAGAAGGAATGTGGGAGAAACGTGTTTGCCATCTCGCTGGCGGTGGAGCTCTTTATGAATTTCCCCTCAGAACAGGTAATAAAGGGGCCTAGCCTGCTGCCATCAGTGGTCTGACATGGAGCGGGATGAAGAGGCTAACGAACGTGTTGAAGGGACTGACAGTGGGTTCGGGATTGTTAACAATAACTAATGAAAATCGTGCACCACATTTTTGTCTTCTGAAGGAAGTCTCTGGTTTTGGTGACCGGGAAGATCTGGTGATCTACAGACGGCTCCGTGTATTGTGTTCATTTTAAGAGACAGCGTATAGTTAAATGAATGCTACATGCTGTGGTGAATGTTGTTTTTGGTTTGACCACGCCTGAGAAATTTAGAGAAGTTATGGTCCCCGGATCCCCTGTTTGCTGGGAGGTAAGACTACAGCATCTTATTTCTAACTACTTCCCGTCCAGTGTCTTGTGCTGGGCAGATTAGAGTGGTACGCTACCGCATACGGTACACCCTATATCCTAACAGTTATATAATATAATTGGTGTCTCTGTATGTAGACAGGTAGTTTCCATATAGACTGACTAGTTGAGTGTGGAGGTGGGTTCTTAAGCACTTCAATTGGTGGCAGATCAGTTACAGTACTTACTGCCATTGTTAAGGTTTAACGAGACATCCTTTTTACATTGCACAATGGCTGCTGGGTGAGATGAGGTGATTCAGTGAACAGGTCCAGACTCCAGTAGGCGCCACAGGTACTTTAAAGCAATTGAAAAAGTGTAAGGGATAGGCTAAATCAATAGGCTGTTTCTTCACTTTGCTGTCAACTCCCTATTGTTGATGTCTTCAGATGGCAACACAAAAGGTTGGCAGGCTCTAGCATAAAAATAGCTGGCACCTTTTTCTTAAAGTGGAATAATTGTGAAAAGCGGCAGTGGAAATGACGCCAAGTTCAAATGATTAACATCCTCCAGTCCACAGCTCAAGGTCTGGGATTAGTGTGAAAGAGAGGATGTAAAAGTAGCGCAGTGTGGTCTGCGATTAAAATATTCCTTTTCCCACCTGTTCAAAGTCGACTAAAACTGTATTTTATTAAGACGTCTCAGGTTGGAGTGGTGAGGAGGAGTATGGAGATGATCTAATCTATTCTTTGTGTTTCTGCCTTGAGTGTTGCATGCACGTTTCAACCCGGATCGATGCACTTTGAATTCCAGCTAGGTCTCAAATGGAGTTCCTGTGTCTCTGCATGTGTGTGTGTGTGCATGTGTGTGTGTGTGTGTGTGTAAAGGGGGTTAAAGTGTCTTGATAGGAGAGTACTGTCAAGGGGATTGTATGGTTCGAAGTATGATCCTTCAAAGTAGAATCTTTCCATCTACGCCATTGCCAAAGAAATAAAAAATGTTAGGTGTGTATATATATATATACACACTCACATCGATTTATTCGTTTGCTGACTCACACCTGTAAATGTATATTTAATAGTTGGTAGGAATTCAAAATCCAATTGACTGTGTCGCAAAGTATTGATGTGAATTAGAACCGGGCTGAGTGGAGAACCGAGCTGGTTGGCCTGGCCATGAGGGTGCAGCACTCGTAACCATTAGGCTGGTTTTGAATTATGACTGCAGTACAACACCCCAGGACTGCTCAGTGATGGCCCTTTCTGATTTCTCCGCATACTGCAAGCCTAGTTAAATATGTAACACAAAGAGCCCCTCTTAATTATGCATCAAAGTAATTGTTCATCAGTGGAAAACACTGCATTCATTGTTCAGAATCAGAGCATGGTTGAAAAGTGCCAAATGCCCCCCGCCCCATCCAAGGCACCCCCTTCTCCCAACCCCACATGCAATCCAACGTTGACATGGATCACTGGCAACCTTACAGGATGTCTGTCAGCACATGAACATCCCACAGAGAACTGTGGGTGAAGTAACAACCCCCTTCTGACACTTTTTTTTTCTTCAGAAAGTGCTAATACTGGCACCATGAAAAGTGCTACAACTTTCACAAAGGTGAGAATTAGTGAATGTTTATGCAGTAATTGTCAGATTTTCGGTCATCCTCAAACCTTGTTCAATATTAGAATATTTAAGGAAAAGGAAACAATTTAAATTCAATTATTTAAACAAATTCTAGATTTCTTATACTGTACAAAAAAAAGAAGCCAGCCACAGTAAACACATAAAAAAACAGCTCTAGGTAAATAACACCTCTCTGAAGACAACCAGCTCCTACAAAAACGTGCATTTCACACTAAGACAGATGTTATGTGAGGACATACTGCAGGTCCAGCTTCATCCACCATCCTTCCATGGGTAATTGTGTGACGGAGAGGTGAGTTGGGTTCTGTCGAGGCCCAGTCCTACAGATGGCGAGAGCAGTGGGAATCCTGGCAGCTGCCTGTAACAGCCTAGAGCAGGTGCCTCCTTCAACAACACCACACAATGAAAAACACACCAGTCTGGAGGCTTAATGCTATAAACTAGAATCTGATGGAATAGGCTAGAATGAACGTGTTTTGCCTGTAGATTTGATTTTCCCCAACAATAGCTCCTGTCCATTAAATACCTCCCATGTCAATTACCAGGCAGGGGGTCCTACCTTTCCCTTCCTGGAATGAGAAGCATGCCACTTTCATAATGGTTATGAATTGAATGCATGTATATTTTTAAATTGCAGTACAGTGTTTAGAAGAATAGTCCATGCCAGAAAGAATACCCAGTAAAATAGCAGAGGTACCATTTTTAGAAATTTGTGTAGTTATTATTTTTCATTTGCTCGGTTAGGATTGCCTTACCCTCACAAAGAAACAAAACTACATCAGACCAGACTTTCTACCCTTCACAGCATAAACACGATGACCGCCCTCTCTTTGAAAGCTGGAGTTTTTTGACAGTATGCCAAACCATCTTAATATGGCATGGTTGAACATCTGTACTTCCCATAAAGTATATCAGTACCAATTCCACTGTGTCACACTTTTACAGAGCTTGAAATGAGAGGAAAAAATGTCCCGTCTGCTTATTGGGAGGAAAAAATGTCCTGTCTGCTTATGGTCTCAAATCAGCTGCATGACATTATTATATTTCTTATCTATCCACAATTCCTTTATCAAGTAGTCTCTTAGTTATCTTTCAGACAGGAACTGTCTTGTTTGTCTTGTTACATGTTACAATAAATTACAATAAACATATGCCTAGGATAAGCATATGACAAGTTTTTCAACGCTCCTAATTACCCAAAGATTAGGAGAGAAAACAACAAATGAGCATGAAAGCACCAGTGAAGAACAGACCCATTCTGTTACATCTGATCAGAGCTACCTACTGCCTATGCGGGGAAAGAGCATGCCTGTGTTTGCCCAACACATTAGTTTCTTTTGGCCGGGCGTTTGTAAATGGTTAAAACAGCAGAGGCTTTGAAGACATTGCACATAGCTATTCTTAAGCCCCTAGAGAGAAGAGAAGAGAAGAGAGAGTGTTTCTGATCTCCTGTTACACTTCATTTGAGTCTTTGAATGCCATTCAGTGGATATATAATTGTTCTGAGGGTAAGGAATAATGGGATCACTTAGAAATAAAATACAATGGTAATTTAATATACCTGTGTGCTCCCTCTGTATGTGTATGTATGTGTGTTATCTTGTGTCCTGTTACGCCTTTAAAAGATGCTTCAGTTTCTCAAGGCTGGGTATTGATTTGCAAGTCGATCCTGTTGCCTGCAGTCCTCATCCTTTGCACATTGATGTAACAGACTGTTTGTCAATCGGGTCATTTGTTATGGGCCTTTTGCTGGCATGATTGCAAAAATGGTGTCTGGGGGGCCATTATCTGAATAGAACTATTCCTCTACAGTTCAGAGATAGCAACAGTTAACGTTAATAATTACACTCGTTACAGAAAATAACTTACTTGATAGAGTTGTGTAAATTACCATGTTCCAAGTGGATTATTGACTTATTTTGAGTAAAGGGCGGGGCAGACAGACAACACACTTTACCGGAAGCTCAGTGCCTAGTAGATCAAACAGTGATCATAAGCATGATAATTACAACAATGGTGAATGATTGACAGATTATTATAAGACGACGCTGACGTCACGAACAACGATTTTCAGACACTAGCTGAGAAACGTAAACCTAGGCTAGTGGCAATCAAGTGTCAGCCTTGATCACATTAACGCTTTACATTTTGGTAGAAATCTTGGTCATCGGACACTTTTCCTACCTGGTGTAATCTTTAAACCCAACCTCCCCCGGCCTCGGGGTGAGAATCAAATCCTAAATACACTAATCCACCTATCAGCGGACTCGGTCTGACAGGGATATTTTCCTCTACCACAGAAAAGCCAGCATAAAATAGGGGATGAAAATTGCACTCCACTACCAGGCAGAGTGTTCGAGGGGGTGAGATATTTGTGAGGGGTCAGTCGAGCGGAACTCAGTAGAATATGCTGTTTGGGAACATCTCACCCGGAGGTGCGTTGTGTCTGGCCTAGCGCTGACGTGGGGAGACAGAGGCCGATCCAGAAAACTTCAGTGGAGGCGAGAAGCCCATGCAAACGCGAGAACAATCGCCGAGGAGCTGTCTGTCTTCGGCGGACCACGCCGTTGCTCCTTAACATGCTAAGTGATTGGTTGCTCACTGAACTGAAGACGTGGGGCTTTGAGGGAGTTGAGGAACACGTCGCTATTCAGTTAAAGGTTAGCCAGAGAGTTTTCAATGGGAAAAAACTCCTTTTACCGCTACTTTTATTACTTTCACGGCCATCGGCGTTACGGCAATAGCCTGACGTGCTTGCTGATGTTAATGGGAGGTTGTGTTATTGTATCTTCTTCGGAATTGAAGTGAACCGGTGAAGCAGGTTCCTGCTTACAGGATGACTTATCTGTTGAATTAACATATTTGTCCCATTAATCATGAAATTATGTTTTCGAGTGCGCAACAACACTTGTCTTCGCAGCATGTTTTGCTTCCTACACATACGTCCTACAGCAAAGCGCTGACGGTATCACAGCTTAGTTGACTTGTTCAACTTTCTGGCAGCTCTGCTTCAGATAGAGGACATTTGCATTAATTAGACAGGCCCTGTGATTCAACGGAGTTGCAAGTATATGCTGCGGGATGAATAATGAATTGAGAGATCGGTAAATACCATAAACCATTGTTTCTAAAGCTTTGGCTGGACACAAACATGGACAAGCATGAAGTTTGAGTAGCGGACAAGGTTGTAAGGTTTGTTGTCACAAAAATGACCTTTCACCATCCCACTTTGTGCACGCCGTACACGTAACAACTCCGATATTAGACAAAAAACATTATAATAATTGACATTCTGGTTGTCTACACTTTGTCTCACATGTAAATGTGTTCCGATCCAGCACACATTACGGAAGTAAACGTCGTTACCAGTGAGATTAAAACACTTCTCTCTTTGGGTGTTGCTCCCTCCACGTTGACAGCCACTCAATTATGCATGTGCCTCTTGGCTGCAAGAGAACATACCTTCCAGCTACGAATTAAACCCAGCTCAAACAGTTAACCATCTGAAAAACTGCTGAAGGACTTAATTACGCATTTTGCATCTTCTAGTGCTACAGTAAGAGGACTGTTAGTCTGTAATTGTTAAGGATGTACCCAGTAAACCCATATACAGTATATTCGAGTTAGCATCAAGTCTCACAACACTATTTCCATTGGTTGGAAAGCATTGATTTATCAGTCGTTTTACATTTATGGCATGTAATACACAATTTATTTATTAAACGTAATATGCCATTTATTTATGAGATGTAATATGCCATTTTAAATCCTCAGTGTCATTTAACAGCATAGTTGACATATGTGAACATCAGACCCATGCATTATTGTCAAACCCAGCTTCTCTCTTTCTGGCATGTAAAGTATTGTGTCACTTTGACCAGTGCTCCCCTGAAAGTTCTCAATTCTCTAGACCTAAAGCTGTAATGCATGTTAAACTGACACATTAGGGAGCAACAGGACACTACATGCAGAACACACATCTTGATCACTTGATTACTCCTCAAGTATTAGCACCCTACAAATGCATGAAAATGGATTCATGCTATTATTGGCCCTTTAACCAAGGACAACTTTATGATCATCACTTTATGGATAACTTTTGGATAGCTTGGCACTAACAGCCTTTAAGTTCAACAGTCTGTCCATGCGGCAACAGAATGTAATGGTCCCAAGTCTGCCTGGTCTTAACTCTTAACTGCCTTACGGTTCGAGGTACTGTTTGTTTAAAACATACTATTATCAAGCAGGACAAAATCGTGCCACATAATTTCCAGCAGGCATTAACAACACACTGGCTGGCATTTGACGGGAAGCCCACTCATTCACAAATCCTCATCTTCTGAGTTACCGGGGGCAAGAGGCGATCGGAACGCACCTGAGACCGACAGCTGGAACTGAGCTGGCCGGGAAACATGTCACACTCCGGAGCATTTGGGCAACACTGGATGAGAATGAAAGCCTTGCTATATTTCCTTGTGTCTCCTAATGAGGGGCTTACCTTGCAGACTCCATTGCTTGCATGTGCACCGATGACATGTAATTCCTCTGCACACCCTGCGCCCAACAAAGACCTGGATGGATATTCTCCCATTTCACTTTAAAACTCGTGCCATGGGGGTGTTTCAGTTACATGTTACTGGTCTTTTGAAAGTACTGAACGTGCTGTAACGTTTTGTCTTGATGGCTCAGGGGCTAGGCGAAAGGCACGAGACTTCTTGAAGCATTTATATTGCTCAGCTGCAGCACTCTGGGGTGAAGTTATGGTCTATTGTGCTTACACACACTCAAGTTCCTGACTTTGTTTTTCCCATTTTGACAAATAACATGAGGCATATGATGTTGAAGTCACTCATGCTTGCAAATGCAGTTTGGGCTTTTACATTGAGCACACTGTGACAACACAATAAAACATAACACGACATATCTGGGCTGGTTCTGCAAGGACACTAGACCATAAACTTGTCTGGATGCTTAACACTGCCAATGTCATTGTTAATGAAGCTCTTAACCCAAACAAAACAAAGAATGGAAAGCCTGTTGTCTGTCCAGTATATATCATCTTTCTACAGTATTAGCCCAGCAAATTAGATGGGATTACTTTGATATGACTTTTATAATATCTTGTTTTATGGCTTGCAATCTGCCTAGAGTCTCAATTTAGCAATGAAATTACTTGAATTAAATGAAATGCAGACAATGACAGCGCAGCAGGAACCGAACGAAAATAAAATAATACCACTTGCTTGAAGCATATATTCTAACAGTTGGTATCAATTGTCAGTATCTGCATTTAAACAATAAAAATAAATGTATAACGAATTGAGTAAACAGCAAAACCTTATTCAAGAAAATGTGTACAGTATGCCAGCCAAGTTTGAACAATGCAGAATTTATTTTTGGTTTGTCTGCACAAGCAAACACCAAAATATCAGTCCCACCCACAATTGCTTTGCTTGTATCACCGGCGCTGATACAAGCCAACCTATTGCCAAGACTTATTGCGCCACTAACCACTTAACAGTAAAACTATGTTTTAGACCAATTAATTAAAAATTACACCACTGTAAACTCAATTTTCCATGACTTCCTAATTAACATATTGTACGACTTGTGATTGTGTCAGAGAGGCCTGATAATGAAAGCAAAGTTTAATTTCCTTAGACATATCGTATGATGTATTTATGATACACTGTATTGGTCATATTCATCGGTGCACTTAGTCCGTTTTGACATGGCAGGTTTTTGATTAGTCGGGTCGGCCGTGTCTGGTGTGGCGGTTTCAGCTGTGGTCTCTGCAATGTCAAGGTTTCTCTACCCATAAAACATCTGGCTTTGCTGGAAAATTCCAATTGGTGCCGTTACTGGGTCCCTTGGGATGGTGGGGAATTCGTTGAGGATCTTGATTGTGACGCTATAAATCTGTAATTAATTAGCCGTTTTTTCCAGGTTCTGAAATAACTGATTCATGCCGACATATTTGCAAACCTGCTCCTGAGCATTAACGACTTTAAGAACTTTAAGATACTAAATCTTATGTACAACCGTTTCCCATCCCACACGAGATGAACTTCAGTTCTAATTCACCTCTAGTCTAGAGCAACAGCAGATAAGAACAATATATCTGTTATGAGCTTCCAACTCTGGGAGTTCCTAACATGAACCATCCACATTGCTTTTCATTTCATCACAGAGATTGAAAAGGAAGCCTCTGGCCTTGACTTTTTGCTTTGGATATGGCGGCTAGAGCACTTGCCCCCTGTACATTATCAGTGGTGGGAAAGCCTGGCAGGGTCCAAGGCATTCCATTTCTTCCCTGCAGTCCTCTTCCATTAAAATACGAAGGGACTATGAAGTGACCCCAGTTTTCCAGGTCAAAACAGCGACGAGTTCCTCAACATGGACGATAACTCATCAGGATGACTACACAACACAGCTTCCCCTTCTTCATTCCCTTTCCCCTTCTTGCTTCTTACACCTTCTATTTAGTTATTTTTCACCACAAAGAGACACATCTATGATCATGAACATCAAAGAACGGCGGTGTACATTATCAACTGAAAGCAGTACTTCCCATCCCTCCATGAGGCCATAAGCCATGGCTGACTGAACATGGAAAAATCTTGCATGTTGATTTCACTTCCAAACTCACTGTTCTCAGAGGACTGTGGAGACTCAATCTCCACACAGCAGTTATCACAGCAGCGAGGTGCAGTAGCAAGGCCTCCTAAGCACTTACACTGACAAAATACATAAGCATTGTAGCGTCAGTGAACAGAAAACCGGCAAACGTCCCTTCTGTGCCGAGGACATTTACAGGACGACTGCATGGGAAGATGAACTCACCAGCGAATGTCCCTGTGCTTTAATACTGTGGCTAGAAATAGCAAAACATTTCACAGGTCGCACTTGTTTATTCTTAGGCATAACACTCAGATGCTGTAAACTGCCAGCATTTTATGCCCTCTCTAAAATTATAATCATCCATTTGATCCACTTCCCCCATATCCATAAAGCTTTCCCATTAAAGGAGGACCTGTCTGAGGTAGCCACATGGGTATTTATACACAGGAGAGGACTGATGGATGAATTTCAGATGTGCTTCCTGGGTCTCCTGTGGGATGTTTCCATTTCTATACAGGGGAGGAAATGCTCTATGCGGCCTCTGGGAATACTGTATCTTAGGTGCCTGTGCCACTGCTGTTTCCACTCGATTACCTCAGCTCAAACTGCGGCAGTTATTCCAACAGCCCCTCTGTTCCCATTATCGCCATGAAACAGAATAAATGCATTAAGGTGATGTATAATAAACGCAAGCGTGTGCATGCTTAAGAACTTACGTGAGGGAGTTGCCTCATGCGACAAAACCAGCTGCCGATGACGTATCACATTTTGGAGATTGTACAGGGGGGTTGACTTGACTCCGGCCCAAAGAGGGGAGGAAGGTAGTGGTGGTATGGTGTCAGGACCATTTTGTTCCCCTATTTATTCCTGGAATTTGGAGTTTGATTTATTTCACAGTCCCCAGGACGTTCATAGGGAACGGTGGATCAGAAAGGATTTTTCTGGTTGGTTTCTGCTACAGTATCATTTCACAAAATAACATTTTGGTTTTTAAATCAGTTCATCATGAAAGTCTCTTACTCAAGCCAACTACTGTAGGGCCCAAATGCCTCAAAATCCTTGGGGGACAGATTCGTTAGAATTAAATTTGTATACATGATCATCCACAAACAGGCAACCGAAGACCCTACCAAAGTTGCTGAATTGAATACATTTGCAGCCCATAGAAGTGTTAATAAGCGATGGTTTGGTGTACTGCAAGTGTATTGCATTGCATGATTCCATAATGTAATGAATGTTAATCTGGCTGCCTTGTTTGTAACGTAACAGTGCAGTCTCTCTATGCAGCTCTATGTGCACACTCCTTGACATTTGCCTTATTATGGCCTGTTATTTTGTCTTACCACAAAAACAAAAACATCTTAATTAAAGTGGGCTGTTTTATTATGAAAAACCACAACCTTGACTCGCAAGGACATTGTAATACGCATGGTTCAATTCTGTATTTGTTTCATTAATATTTATTAGAAGTACGAGGAAGAAAACCAAAGAATAAGCAGATAAAGAAGCTTGCCACAGCCCAAGCTGTTTATCAACACAGTAATGTAATTAGTCCTTGGTTGAACAGTCTCTATTTCATTTCAGTAGCTGGTACCTACTGTAATATACTCTACTGTGGGGCTGACAGAGCCAAGCAGCCAGCAATGAGTATACACTTCAGGGACCCGTGAAACAAACAAGACAATAAATAGTCGCCCACATCTCCTTAACTCTTTTAATGATCAGATGAGAATGTGGGCTACAGGCTTGGGGAGCCCCACAGCGTACAGGGTGGACGATCACTGTTGTGTGAACGGGTGGATGGATCTAAAGGTGCAGGCAAGAGACATGGATGCTGCCAATCAAGCCAAAGTCTCCTTCTGGGCGAGGTGATGACCCATGTCACACTCTGCTGAGGGGGGCGTGTGTCGCTTCTCTGTCAGGATATTTCGATTGATTTTCACTACCGATTGTATTGACTGTTATTGGAAATGTCTGCACTACTGTGACATCCCATTTTAACACACTCCATGGGACTCTGGGAAATAACAGACCTGTTATAAATTGTTATAACCTATGCATAACCTGCGTGGGGAATCACTGTTATATCTAACTATCAGTCATGAAATTCACAGTTTGAAAGCATGTTGTTTGTTTAACATGCGGCAGATATCTGCACATTTATAACACATTGTACATTTGTGCACTCTTTTCGGAGACCCATTTTGGCTCAACCACGCCAAAACTCAACTAGTGGCCCAATATCCCGATCCCGGAATGCATTTTTAAGGGGCTCTATTTCAAGAAACAAAATGAAAATGTTACATCTTACAGAAAGTGATTTCAATATTTTAGCTGTTTTCATAACCAAGAATGTGTTGGCGTTATCGCATAATAGGTTGGGTTTTGGTGAGTAAGTACAATGAAGAGGTGTCAAGGCATGATCCCTCACTGGCCAATTAAAACATGCTCCATGGTTAAATGTGTTTACTTCAAGTTGTTGGTTTTAAAGTCTTTTCAATAGCAGCTTCTGATTGACTGAGTAATAGATGCAAGGCAGAATGTTTTTATGCCAATAGACATGTATACACATTTGCTGCGGGTTTCAAGCCATTGACAATTCCCTGTAATCCACGCATTCTGATATTTCTGATGTATTCTTTGAAGTAGTGTGTAAATTGTTAGTATTAAGGTGCCAAATCTGAGCCCCTTGACAAACGCAAAGAACCTCTCAAAACCTGTAACCAGCTATAATTTACACTCCTTCTCCCAATAACATCATTCCTGAAGTTGCTTTACTAGCTGAATGAGGGGCTATTTATAAAATGTGCAGGTTATTTCTAAATGCTTCTTCCAATAGGGATACAAATGCCTTAACATTAAAGCTGAAGGTCTGTGCTTTCGTTGTCATTTCAAATCCAAAGCCCTGGAACACAACCAAAACAAATAAGATGATGTGATTGTCTACATATTTTTTTGTCCATTGTCTCAATGGCAAATGTAATGTCTGTCACTACTGTGTGCCAAACTAAATGTCATAAAAGTAAAACTTTTATGAAGTAGCTTACACTTGGGCACTGTCAAGATTAATCTCGTTTAGAAGAGGCATTCATTGTATATTTGATTGCTTGAACTTGGTCTGCTATGAGATAGCGTATTAATTTGAGAACATGTTTGTTCATTTTTCTCCTCCTGTACATCTAATCAAATTACGTTAGAGAAGCATGTTTTAATCCCCGCCCCGCATAATCACATTTGCACAGGTGGCTGCAATGAAGACAGATACCATGCAAAGAGCTAGGTAACAATTTCTTTGAAGCATAGCGTCATAACACTGTATAACATGGTCATAATAAGAAAAAGTAATGTCAGCTGACAGGACTTCTCATAATGTTGCCATAATACTGTCATGACACATACATTTGGATGTGTTATGACATGGCATTTTATTGCTGTTATGATCCCAACGTAATATTGTCATCACCCGTAAAATATGCCACATATGGTAAACCATTCCATTCCAAAAGAAGAAAAAACTTCAAGGAAGAAAAAACTGCTAGAATGTCTATGAAAATGCAACAAATGTCTATGAAAATGTAATTGCTTTTATTCATTGAGATCTGACACTAAACCTCTGAGAGAAATCCAACATTTAAAGCTAACATTCAAAGATAAAACAAATTCCTAATCAATACTTACATATTCTACTGAAAAATATATTCTGTGATTAGTGGCGCCTCTAGAAATTCCTCGTAACCAAATCTAATAGTAATTTCATGTGATACTGCATATATTTTTTTAATGACTTACTCTATATAATTTATGTTTCCCTAGGATATAAATATGAGGTGGCACACATTCAACACACAAACTCCCTTATTCATCAATCAACATGAGGAAGATCAGAAACACAGAAATGTAATGATACAAGGAGTTGTTACCCCTCATAAATTAGGCAATGGTTATTAAATAATTTCTACATACCTGAAACTATTTATGACCATTATTGCTGCAATAATTACAACATTTAAATCAACTGAAACTACAATTAAAATGCATTGAAGAGGACCCTATGCCCCTACGCACAGTTAGGAGGAACATCGTGCCAAAAGAAAGCCTCTACTCTCATCAAGACAGAAATGTCAGAGCCGAGGATTTACAAAATGTCATTAGAAGTTTGTTTAGAACCAGGTTAGATGAGACAAAAATAGAGCTTTTTGGGCACAAGCACAAGGGGTGGATAAACAAACTGCAAATTTTGGTGGTGGATATGTGATGTTGTTGTGTTGTTTTGCTTTCAAAGGCCCTTTCATATAGCCCAGTGACCACAAAATCAAGCTTTCCAATGGCCACCCCAGTACCCTGACCTAAACCCGAATGAAGAAATCTGTAGGGCGAGCTAAAGAGGATGGAGTCCATATATTTCTCCAATGTTAAACCAGTCTCTTGTTTCCAACAAAACCTTTGCTGTCCGCAAATAATGAATAATTATGTCCTCATGAATTTAAGTGCTTATCTTTAAAAGTTAACTTTTCTCCCATAGGTACAGAAACCAACCGACGCAGAACAATCTAAGCTTTAACTGCTGGGTACTATTCCACTGCTTAATAAATCCACAACAACCAAGGTAGGTAAGCATGAGAGGATTGGTCATCTGTCAGTTTGGGCAAATGCCAAATGGGCTGAAATTTCTTTCTGTTGGTTGGGCTGGTCAAAATGTTGACAAACAAAATGTTTTTTATAGATACACATAAAAAGACATGGCTGATGGCACATGTCATTTTATTGGTTTTTGCTATCTAAATACTATACAAATCTATAATGACAAGTGGGAACCCTAAGCGCAAGCCCTGTCTAGTTTTCCTGGTTTTCTAATAGGCTGTCAACTTACTAAAAACATCCCATTTCTTTCTCTGTGATTTGGTAAATCAGCTATATATGGGCATGATGGTCCTCATGATTTCTGTAATTAAAGTGTATGCCCTGTCCCTGTGTCTGTTTCTCTAAGCCCGGCTGAAGTAATGAGCTAGCCTCTTTTTTTTCCCTCCATGTGCTTGAGAGAAAAGAAAGGTCAGACATTGCAAAATGTAATTGCAGAATTAACAACTTATTTCCCTTTTTTTCCCCCTTGTCCTTGGCTTCAGTTTTTTCTAGGTTTAATTTTATACACACATTTGATTGGGCTTTAAAATATGAAGTATCTTTTACCATTAAAAAGTTTATATTTTACAGATACTTGACCATATTTCTACTCAAAATAGTAAATTCAGACTCTGAATATAGTATGAAACAAAACAATCAATTCTTGAGATATTGGAGGGTAATACTATCTGAGCTTAGGTACTTACAAATCCATGGATAGCATAATTGCATCTGTCAAACAAATAAGCCAATCTTTCTTGAGAGGAAGCAAGAAGCAAAAAAAAGCTTTCTTGTTAGTGAAGTGAATCATTTAAATGAATTAGGCCAACACAACCTACTTTCAGAACCATTCTTTGTCCACCTCTGACTGATAATGTTGCAGTTGATGTTACAAAGCTTTCACTTCTTACCTAATTAGCCTCTTCATCCCTAGGTTCCCCATATAGAGGGTACTCCTCCCGCAATCTCAAACAATGACGTAATACGGTTTTTAAACATGTGAATGCCTGAATGTGAAACACCACTGGAACGCGAGGCGTCTCAGCTGTGAATCGAAACTGTTGTTGCCCAAATGAAATAATATTCAGACTCCAAGCAAATATATAAGCATATAGCAAAACCAGTACTGTATTTGAAAACCGTGCATGCCCACATGTGTGTAGACAGATAACTTCTTTTTCTCAACCTATCTACACAAACGATACACCATTCGAAAGCTGCTACTTCACAGATCCCAACAGTGCTAGCCGTGTTCCTCTATGACCAGCACTCACTAAACTATTAATCAAAGAACATCCATAAAAACCTTTTTTTTTTTAATTACAACAACAAACTGCATCTTGTCTTTGTTGTTTTTGTTACCAAAAGTAGTGTCTAATCGAATAAAACCACTTGAAAATATATTAATTTCAATGAGTTTACATCTTTTTACATGGCGCCTAGTGATGAAGAGGTTAATTGACTCCCTTATAATTGTCCTCAGAATGGATGTCATGATTAGTGGCAACACTAGAAATCCGTTTGAATCAAATCTAATAGTATCTTCACATTGTTATAACATATATTTTTTCTGCAAATTTTTTTTAAAATAATTTTTTCTATGTTTTACCTCAGTATAAATATGAGGTGACACACATTCTACACACAAACTCCCTTATTCATCAATCAACATTGGAAAGATTAGAGAACACACAAATGAAATAATACAAGGAGTTGTTAACCTGCATAAATTAGGCAATGGTTTTTAAACAATTGCTACATGCCTGAAAATACCCATCACCATTATTTCTGCAATAATTAGGATGTTTAAATCAACTGAAACTACAATTAACCTGCCTGGAAAGGACCCTATGCCCCTACGCACAGTTAGGAGGAACATCGTGCCAAGGGAAAGCCTCCACTCTCATCAAGACATAAAAGTCAGAGCCGAGGGTTTGCAAAATGTCAGTAGAAATATGTTTAGAACTGGGTTCTATGGTCAAATGGAACAAAATTTGAGCTTTTTGGGTCACAAACAAAAGTGGACAAACAAACCTACGACCAAATATGAATTATGGTGGTGGATATGAGATGTAGTTGGATTGTTTTGCTTTCAAAGGCCCTTTCAAATAGCTCAGTGACCAAAGAACCAAGCTTATGCTATGGCCATTCCAGTACCCGGACCTAAACCCCACTGAGGAAATCTGTAGGGTGAGCCTAAGGAGGAAAATCTACATACACAACATGGCCAAAAGTATGTGGACACCCCTACTAATGATTGAGTTTAGGGGTTCAACTACACCCATTGATCACAGGTGCATAAAATCCAGCATATACCTTTGAAATCTCTATAAACAAACATTGGCAGTACAATGGGTTGAAGAGCTCAGTGACTTTAAACATGGCACTGTCATAAGATGCCACCTTTGCCACAAGTCAGTTCGTGAAATGTCTGCCCTATTAGATCTGCCCCAGTCAACTGTAAATGCTATAATTGTGATGTGGAAGTGCCTAGGAGCCACATCAGCCCAGCCACGATGTGGTAGACCACGCAAACTTACAGAGCGGGGCCGCCAAGTGCTGAAACGCATAGGGAATAAAGATCACCTATCATCAATCGCCTAGCATCATTCACCACAGAGTTCAAAACTGCCTCTGGAAGCAACATCAGCACAAGAAGCTGTACGCAAGCCTCACATCAACATAAGCAATGCCAAGCTTCGGCTGGAGTGCTGTAAAGCATGTCGCCACTGGACTCTGGAACAGTGGAAATATGTTCTCTGTAATGAGGAATCACGCTTCACTATCTGGCAGTCTGATGGACGAATCTCGGTGTGGCAGATGCCAGGAGAATGCTACCTACCAGAATACATAATGCCTGCCTACTGTAAAGTTTGGTGGAGGAGGGATAATGGTTTGGGGCTGTGTTTCAGGGTTTGGGCTAGGCCCCTTAGTTCCAGCGAAGGGTCATCATAATGTGACAGGAAACAAAGACATTTTAGAAAATTGGGTAATTTCAAATTAGCGTAGCCAGTTCAGCCCAGAAACCCAAGAGGTAATTGGTCAGCAATGCATCAGCTGATGCAGAATCGCTCTTATCACATGTCAGATTGCAACCTTGTCTATATAACCATCAGGTTACTCAGTCAGTCGGTTGTTGAGCTTGTACTAGCATGGGGGTGCACACCCCCCCACCACCCCTGCCTTCACCTGTCGATTCTGTGTTCCTTGTGGGGGGGATCGTTACTGCGTACCTTGCTTATTGCCATGGGGATTGCATAAATAATAACAAAGCTATGTTATTGTGGTAGTATCGTATACACGATCATGTGATGGCAATGAGTTACCCTGAAGGAGCAGAACCTAATGCCAAGACTTGCATGTACAGAGCTGTACATAAGTTCTCCAATAAATGGTTAAACTCATACGTGTTTTTTTCTGTCTGAACTTTGTGGCAACAGTTTGGGGAAGGCCCTTTCCTGTTCCAGCATGATTGTGCCCCTACGGACAGAGCAGGGTCCATAAAGACATGGTTTGATGAGGTTGGTGTGGAGGAACTCGAGTGGCCTCCACAGAGCCCAGACCTCAACCCCACTGAACACCTTTGGGATGAATTGGAACGGTAATTGCGAGCCAGGCCTAATCGTCCAACATCAGCGCCTGATCTCACAAATGCTGTTTTTGCTGAATGGGCACAAATTCACAGAGAAAAATTGTGGAACACCTTTCCAGAAGAGTGGCGGATATTATTGCTGCAGGGGGTGGGGGGCAACTCCATATTAATGCCCATGGTTTTGGAATGGGACGTCCAACAATCTCATGTAGTTGTGATGGTCGAGTGCCAACGTGCTTTTGGCTATATAGTGTATTTTTTGGCTATATATTGGCTATATTATTTTTTTGGCTATATAAGTCAAACCAGTCTCTTGTTTCCAACAAAACCTTTGTGGTCTGCAAATAAATTAGTACATCCTCATGAATTTAAGCACAAGCGCCTATCTTTAAAAGTTAACTTTTCTCCCACAGGTGGAGAACTCAACCGACGCAGAACAATCTAAGCTTCAACTGCTGGGTACTGTTCCACTGCTTAATATACCCACAACATTTAACGGAAGGTAGCTAAGCATGAGAGGATTGGTCATCTGGTAATTTTGGCAAATGCCAAATGGGCTGAGTTTTCTTTTTGTTGGTTGGGCTGGTGAAAATGTTGACACAATTCTTTTTCATAGATACACATGAAATTACATGGTTGGCAGCACGGGTCATTTTATAGTTTTTTGCTATCTAAATACTATACAAATCTACAGTATAATTACATTTTGGCCAATCAGTGGAAACCCCACATGCAGCCCTACCAAGTTTTTCCTGGTTTTCTGAAAGGCTGTCTACTTACTAAAAGCATCCTATTTTTCAGTGCCTATTTGATTTGGTAAATCAGCTATATATGGGCATGATGGTCCTCATGATTTCTGTAATTAAAGTGTATGCCCTGTCCCTGTGTCTGTTTCTCTAAGCCCGGCTGCTGTAATGAGCTAGCCTCTTTCTTTTCCCCCCATGTGCTTGAGAGAGAAGAAAGGTCAGACATTTCAAAAAGTAATTGCAATATTAACTTACTTCCCTTTTTTTCTCCTTGTCCATGGCTTCAGTTTTTAGTGGGTATAATTTTATACATTTATGATTTGGCTTTAATATATGAAGTTAACAAAGTTATCTTTTACCGATGAATGTTATATTTAAGTAAGTGTGTCCAAACTTTTGACTGGCACTGTATGCAACATGTACTATGAAATTAAACAATGAACACCAACATTTTGCCGGGTGATATTATCTGAGCTTAGGTCGCTTACAAATCCATGGATAGCATAATTGCAACTGTTAAACAAACCATTCTTTCTTAAAGAGAAAGAATAAGGCTGAAATAATGCCTTCTCGTTTGTGAAGTGAATCGTTTAAATGAATTAGGCCTACACAACCTACTTTCAGAACCATTCTCTGTCCACCTCTGTTTGATAATGATGCAGATGATGTTACAAAGCTGTCACTTCTCACCTTATTAGTTGACTCTCTCTGGCACTACCACTCCTAATAAATGGAGGTTAAAATGTAACTTTTACATTATTTAGGCAGGTTAACTTCCTTCTTACGGCAATACTTTTGAATAACTTTGCATACTTTTGAATTATTTTGCATCTCGTCTAACACAATGGGTAAAGCCAAATAATTCACAAATGAACAGACAAAAATGGTCGGTGACCTTCACAACGGGCAGTGGGTACAGAAGAATTGCTAAAACCTAAATAGTCCATTCACCACACCACCATTAGGGCTACAGTATGGCTTGTTTAAAACCAATAGAACACTGACAGTAGAACAGTACAACCAGTGCAAAAACCTTTTGGTAGAGGATACATTTTTCATTCAGCTACAGTGACGACGATGGCTCAGAAGGCAAGGAAGATTCCAAGGGCCACAAGTGGAGAAATACACAACCTGGTTGAATCTTGGGGTAAATAAGTCTCCAAATCTACAATGTAATGCCCTGGCTTATGGGCTGAAGGTAGAAGCTATGCAAGGTCCTGACAGTTAGAGACTGGAGGCACAGGTAGAGCATGCCAAGCCGACCACATAGAGGAGAGTATAGAGGATAGTCTATGCCTTGTGTGACTGGTGTCACTAGATTTTGCTGTTTTGCCAGGTGGGCTCTCATCGCCTCTGGGATGTCCACTCTCCAGTGCCATTCGGGGGCGGAGTCACTGGCTTGTTGTTATCACTCCTTTGCGCCCATTGTGAACTCTGCAGGCAATACTCGGCCCTCATTTCAGGGTGGTTGCGGTTGGTTGGTATCCCTTTGGTTGATGCTTGGCAATGTGGGTGGATTGACTTCCTGCCTGTTGGACCCTGTCCAGGGCCTCCCCCAGATAGGGCCACAGTGTCACTGGACCCCCTGTCTCAGCCCCAAGGTTTACGCTGTTACATTAATGTGCCGGGGGGAGTAGAGTCAGTTCTCCTTCTCCACTGTAAAACCTTGTAAACCTAAGGAATGCAGTCTCTAAATTTTCATGTCTCCTGCTCCATTTATACTTAGGAGAACATGAGGTCTTGGCCCAGACCTCCCGAGCACCAGGCTCTAAAAACTTGTTGCTACCATGGTCCAAAGTTCTCTAAATGCTTGTCGCACGTGAAAATCCTACAGTAAATTTATCCCTACTACTACACAAATGCAAGGAGAGATGCATGCTGGGAAGTGTGTCACTAGATGAAAATTGCTAAAAACCTAAGGAGGTTCCATTGGTTTATTCCCCTGCCACTGGTGCATCTACAGTACTGAGGTATGGGTTAGAATCTGGCTCCCTGCTCCTTCAGCAAATACTCTCGCCTCTGCCTTACAAAACGGGGACTTATTTTTGTGCTATAAAATGCCTATCACAGGGATGTTTATGTCAAACTGAATAATGTTTGTACTATTTTGCTGCAAGTTAGTAATTGGACGATTCATTGCATCTATCTCTGAATATCATCCTATCCTCTGTTGAAATCATACTCTGCTCCTGTCATTCGACCACCACCAACTAGATTAAGGCTTTACCTGTGCTCCGGATGATGGCTTTGCCTTTGCTCTGGATGATGGCTTCACCTGTGCTCTGAAAGAGGCCTTTACCTGTGCTCTGCAGTGCCATTGCCCGGTCTCACATTCTCAGTCCGGTTGGGAGCACAGAAGCATCCGCTGTCCTCCTGTTGACCACTGGCAGTTTTCACAGTGACATTCAGTCAGGGCCTAACACTCAGACGACGAGGGAAAAGGATAAGGGCTCGGAGGGAGGCTGAGATGCCCACAGCACAGAGTAATCCTGGATCACAGAGCTAGCTCGGTTAGCGTCTCCTGTTCACAGTGGGGATTAGAGACACTGATCCAACCACTCTGCTCAAACACACTCAGCTACTATAGGTGTCTATTGATGTCCATAGCTGCTGGGGATAAGACTTTTTCTGGATCTTTTGTCCGGTGTACCAAGAGATCCAGGACAATCCGAATATTCAGTGCAGGTGCATATCACGGTCTGTCGTGTGTTTGTTCTCTATTCAGGGTATCCTGGCACATGGTAATAAAATCAGCAAAATCACATAATAAATCGCAGAATTCTATATAAAATAATCAAAATATAAAAGCATTTCAATACCATACAATTGTCATGTGGCAAAAAAAACCTTGAAAGATTGAAAGATCGCAGCACAGGTTAAATTCCATTGATGTTTGTTAATAGTCCACAATTAAATGTGTTCTCCATTCGTCGCGCAACAACACTGTAGTTTGCTTCAGAACGACACAAATGCAAATCCTGATGAGTTTAACTGACTGACATAAAAATTGGATGTGGTGGTGCTCCTGTCCTACAGTAACTTCATAATATCCTGTCACATTTGGTTCAGTTTTGAAGTTCTAATACGTTGATCATCATGTGATCATGCAGATATTGATTGAGCTTTAATTAGCACCCTTCAACGGAGCAGCTTGTTCCCTAAGCGAGAAACAGCGATAATCAGTAAAAAAGAGAAAAAAACAGGCACAGAAGTTTCTGAAAACTCTGTATCTCTGAATCTGAAAACCATGTTGTCATAACAACAGGCAGAGGATTAATGCCCTCTGAGTCCACCAATCAGAGAAAGTGTGTGATAAACACTTTATGCTTATTGAAACATGAACAGGACTATAATCTAGTCCAAAATTATTTTTCATCAATTCTAAAGTGCCACTTAATCCATCTCTATGCGTTACCTCACTCAGTGTGGCCAGCTGTTTCTAATTATGTGGCAGAGGCCAGGCACATCTTGCCTGATTCTTTTCTTTGGCAGTCAAAGGGTTTTGGAAAGCGTAAAATGTGAGGTAATGTAAAATAAGTAGATTTGTTGTAGGCAAAATATTCCTGAAATAATACGATATGGGGAAATTTTGCGTTTTAAATGTTCCAAAAAACTTTCCAAATGGTTTAAATAAAAAAAAGATGTAATTCCAGTAAAGAATATCCCCGGCCCAGTACACATCCACTAAAACATTTTTAACATTCATAACTACAGTCCATCTAAATGTAAAATTCCCAGATGGATAAGTCTGCATACTTGAGAAAAATCCTCAAAGAGAGTGACATTGGATGGCCACCCTGGTCAGGTAATTTGATATAGTAATTCTGCCTTATAGGGTAGTATTCTACTAAAGCACAGGTAATGCCCTCAGGCATTGATTTCCCGCTGGGAGTTTACCCTGAGCGCTGCCCACACAGCGATAAGCAGCAGCTTACAGCCCAAGATGTACCATTCATCAGGAAGCCCTGTCGGTGCCAAGGCTTCCTTGCCTTTGTTAAAATCGCCCCCTCCCAGACCAGCGTGCCCCACTACGCCACTGAGCACGGCGACTGGGGGGAATGCCGATGAGCTCTGAATGAGTTCCGTCGGTACCCTCCTCTCACCCCCCAACGTCACTCTTGATGGGCCTCCGTCTCAGGCTGGCCCGGGCGCCACATGCAAATAGCTGTCAAACTTCTCAAAACAAGCAGAACTAAAGCAAGGGTCGGGAAACAAATTCAATTTATGCATTTAGAGTTATCATTATGCATACAGCGGAATGCAGCTATGGCTCTCTGAGAGCTTATGCAGTATTGAAACCAATTCAAGCACGGAGAGGAGCAGCAGAGTTCTCTTACATCCACTGAATGACAACACTTTAGGTACTGTTCATATACATGCAGGTTAATGTGTGAAGCCACACCACCACTGCAGACAGGAAAGGTACTGATATTGCATGCTTAGCATGTACAGTGGGGGGGGGGGGTTGGGTGGCCATTTTTGACGCTAAAAAGCAAAACACACGGGTTAGACAAAATCCATTAGGAAAAATTAGAGTATTCCTACAGACCGATTAGCTCCGTGAGGTATTTTCACTCTACATGCGCATTTTGTGCCATCATTATCCCTGCTAATTCTCTGGTTTTTGTTGTGGCCGTTCATTTTGTCTGGCCCTGCGTGAAACAAATCAGGCAGTACTGGGTTCATGGAAGCACATCCTCATTTGTTGCTTATCTTTGACAGAGCCGTTTTCTGAGCCGAGGGCCCGTCGCACTGTGATGACTGTTGCAAATACATCTGACATTTCCGCCAGCGCAATAACAGCATGCGGAAGACGAAGAGGACCGCTGACATTTATGGTAATAAAAAGAGTGGCTGCTAACGCTGTATGTGTTTGACCTCATCTCAGGGAGGGTCTTGACTATGCATCGCTTTTTGAAGTGGTCAGGTAAATGAAAGGCGACTGGTAAAATAATAAGGTAGGGAGAGATGCTGTCAGACGTGGCCATCTCCATTTGAGGTGGGGGGGGGGGATGACATTTTCCTCACTGGGAGAAAAAAAGATTTGATAATCCCTACTATCACAGAGGGGATGAAAAACTATACCAGGGGACACGGCTGACCTGCTTCAGTAGGCACTCAGCTCATATCATGTCCTTCAAGGCGTCGAGGAGCAAAAAGCCATGCAGCTCATCTCAATTCCTCTGTCTGGCATGGCTGCTGTCTAACAAATACACACGGCGTTGAAAGGATCAATGGGAAAATAAGGACCGAGTGTATTACAAGTTTCTCTAAAAGCACGGACACCTTGTGTCCATTCGTTGAGCCTGCGTGGTACGTTGTAAGTCTCACTTGATCTTAATAGTGTTGTCTGCTAGCTGGAGATTGGTCACCGTCTTCGGATAAATGTGTGGATTCAACCCATTCTGAAGTAATCACCTGCGGTGATGCCTTTAAAGGACAAGAATAATTTAGGCTGATTGGGTTTGGATGTGGATAGCGGAAAAAAAAGAGGAAGTGATTTCCAAGCGTAAGATAATTTCTAACATGAACCTTTTACAGAATGAAATGGATAGCCCTGAGCTAAATATTACCCGGTACATGGCTTCCCCGACATCAAATAAAACTGATGGACTCAATATAATTCCATTTATACCATCGGAAATGCCACTAATAGGAAAAGTAGCTAAAAGCCACAGTCACTCACAACATATGGGGCCTCTCAAAAAGCAAACAGGCAATTTGCCTTGAAAAGAACATGTCGGAGAGTAACATTTTTGTTCTGACATAAACGGCAAAAAAAATACATTAATCACACTGTCCATCAATAAATGTTTTTATCTTTTAGGCATTACAGATACATTATGTTTCATGGAGATGCAGCACTAATCAAACGTGGGCAAATATTCAGCTGATGGCGCCATGGCACCTGTCACGTGATTGCTCCATTTCATAGCAACAAGCGCTTCTAAAAGAGAGAAAAAACACTGACACTACAAGCTTTCCTAGATCTTTCCCATGATGCTGAAGGCAAGCAGCCGCCAAATGGGAATGTTCTTCTAAATGTTTACTTTTTGATGAGTAGCCTCAAAGTGGTGTAAATGCAGTAGTGTATGACCACTGTAGTATTTGGTTTTTGCTTTCTTTATCATACAGGAGCTCTTCTGTCTCTGTCTGTTGAACTAATTTAAATGCCTGCTCAACATTTTATTTTTATTTAAAAAAACAAAGGGTAACTTCTCATTACAGAGACACATTGCTGACCCCAGAAGTTGTCTTGCGGCTCCAGACACAAAACATGTGACCAACACACCCAAGGACTTTAAGGAGAAATTGTTATTGCAGTATGCACCGTGAAAAAGGCCTGAGTGACTGGATAGAAAGGGATTCATCCCTCTAGTCCTCCCTCTTCTCTGACTTCGGCAGAACAATCACAGTCATTCTTCTGGGTGTCCGGACTGTCACTTCTGTAATCAGGCCCTGCCACGCTCAACACTGAGGAGCCCACTCCTCCGGAACATTCCACATTCAAGGTCCATTAGCTCTAGCCAGTGCAGTGCTTCACTCTGAAAAGCATGTCCTTGAGACAAATGCGTATTGAAAAAGGTCCAGGGAGTGTCTTCTGGGAAGGGTGGCTCAGAGACAGACAAACGTGGATCAGTCCTTCTACAATGAGACAGTGGCAGTTATCGCTGCATTATGACAGATGCCATCCATCTCACCGTGAAACCCAGCATACTTTCTGGGTGTACCTTGCGTCAGGCGAGGTGTAACGTTCATTTGCAGTTTGAGTGGTAACTGGGTTAAATGGGCCCCGCTAGTGTTAATGGAGCCATCACTGCTGTAGCAGTCAGACCGAACAGTGGGCTCTTACTGCACAATTATTCCTAAACCCTCCAAAAACGTATTTTCATGTAATGTGAACTATCCATTATACCCCACCCCAAAAAAAAGCCCAGGTTACTGACACTGAACAGTGAAATCTGAATTTAGCAGATCTGATCGTATTAACACACGCACCTTTAGGTTTGTGCGTTTTAATTTCCATTTGAATAGTGTGAGAGTGATAATGAATAGAGAGGTAATTCAAATATTTCAGCGAAATACCCGTTCTTCATATCTATCTGCACTATCACAAACCGCTCCATTTTCTTTTGAACAGTCTGGCCACGCTCCAAAGGGATTTCCTATCTCTGACTCTGGCTTCATTGGACGACACCAGAGGAAGAACAATGATGCTTACTTGACAGGACACATTCTGTGGTAGCAGGCCATGCCGCGGTGGAGAGGCCAGGAGTGTAAGAGAGGACGTCAAAGACCCAGGGCAGGTGGGACTAAGGCCCTGTGGCTGACAAGACCGCTAGGCTGACTACGAAAGAAAGTTCCCGACCAATCTTTCCCCCCGAAACAGATGTTATGGTCCAAGCTTGTCACCTTCAAAAAGAAAATAACACGAACCGCGGACGCTATTAGATGTCGTTTTGGACAAGATATGAGATTTGGTGTGCGCGTAAAGGGCATTTTAGATTTGTCTTGCAAAAACACACATTTAAAAAATTGCTGTTAAACTTAACACATTAATATTGCATACATTTTTTTGGATGCGGTTTATCTGAGTTTGAAAACAGACTAGTGTTGTTCCTTTGGTGGTTCATTGATGATGTCGATAAATGACTCCCACTCACAGCATGCTGCTGCAGAATCCAGAGTAGGTGAATGGTAGCTGTGCAGCCTACTCACTCCTTCAGTGTTTGTGTACAGCTTTTCGAAAGGATTATATTTTGAAGGGAAGCTGTAAAACCCAATAAGCAACAGTACCTCTCTTCAAGCCATAAATTACATGTTGGTGCATTGATCCTTTAGTTTAAATTATATATTTTTGCCATTTTCCTTAAGTTTTCTTTTAAATATGAGAGCACACCTATGAGCAGTACAGTACCCAAGTCTGTGAGTTGACCATTGGAATTTGAACATTGGAAAATGTCAAATTGAACTACTGCTCTTTCGCAGCGGGCTCTGTTCTCTAGCTTCGACGACTTTCCTGCCCGATAGAATGTAAAATGCCTAAAATTTATAATAAAAAAAAGAAAGACCACAGCAAATTGGAAGATACGAAAACTAATGCGGTGTTTCAATGATGTTTTAAATCACAAAAGGGGATGTGTTATTCCATTGAGTGATGTTGCTTGGTTCTTGATCTGGCCATATTCTACTATGCATCAAAGTAAAAAAAATCCACTGATAACTAAACATTATTTCAGCAAATGTCCAAACATGAAACCTAAATGAATGAAACATTTAAGCAGCAAATCAACCTGGGAAGTGAGATAATGCTATAAGTTAAACATGTAATTATTTCATTTTTTGTGCATCTTGCTTTCCTCTGTCCTCCTTATTTAACGCTGCAGCTTGTTTGATGCAGATCAAACAAGCTAAATAAGTAACTAAATAACTTGCTCTTCGGTGGAATCTAGGTAATAGCTGATATAGAGAGCTACCTTCATGTATACATAGAGACCCAGTCCTTCAATTCAACGCCCCCCAAAGTGGTCCATAAACACTGCACTGGAAAAGTGAAGTGATGAACTCCCTAGGATATTGTTGGTGCAGCCCTCATCCGTAGGCAAGCAACTGATGAGGGCTGGGAGTAGTAGGACATTTTTTAAACAGTAAAACGTAAACACACTCACCACAATTATCATCAAAATTTGTAACATAACCTGTAAAACAAATAAATACATTTAATAATCGCAAGTGCGGCTCCAACTTCATGCGCAGGACACCACTAGTTTAAAGGACAAAATTCTAATTCAGCAAATTCAAACATTTTAATAAATCACAATTAACGACAGAATATTAATCACAGTTCCATACATTGTAGAACGGGCAATGAATTGACAGAGAATACCTGTTTGTGTGACTGTGTTTTGAATTGTGCTAATTCAGGTTAGTTACATACATGATTGCACGTACAGTTTAACTGCAACGGGTTAAGATTAGCTAGTGAGGAAATGAGAGCTTTGAGGTGTTGAGCCTCTACTGCTCTCAAGGACGTGGATCTCTGCTTCACACAACCAAACGCCGCTGACGTGTTCACGCCTTTCCAGAAACAAGGAAAGTTAAATGGAACAATCAAAGAAAACAGGAAGTGCGAAATATTTATGGTCTTGTCAATGGACCTTACTGAATCAACTGTTAATATTCTGCTATTCACCCCCTCCGGTCTGCCATACTCATGAAAGGAGTGAAGGAAACCCAATTCAAATGTGTCATGATCATGACATAACTTCTGCATGTCATATGGGAATGTGTTCTCCTACTTACCTGAGTCACTTGACTTCTGCTTATTCAATTTAGCGCATCGCCAAATATCCACTTGTCAGAGGCGCATCTTCTCCTCCATCACATTGTCAGTAGTTTAGTGTTTTACATTCCCTCCTCTTACTAAACTCACCCTTTCAAAAAAAAAAAAACTTAAGAAGAATAGTGGAATGCTATCGAGTGCAATGTTGATCAAGTGTGCACAACAGACTTCCTGGCTTCTAGACTTGGCGACTGCTGCAGGAGTGCACAGGCAGGCAGCTATCTGGCTGTGACTTTGTTCCGCTTGCTGCCCCAGCTCCCTGAAAGGAGACGCCTCTCCTGTGGTATCACGCAGCCAGACAGACAGAACACACTCGTCCTGACTGCCATTCTTAGCCTGGGGAAGTGCTTTTCACGCTCTACTGTATCCACAGAAAAGACAGATCCACCACCACTACCGGAACCACTGGGACCGAGGGAACTTTCTCTGTTGCGTCGCAGGAAACAGACTTGTCTCCGTGCATTCCAGTGTAAAGAGCGAGAGAAGTAAAGTCTGCTGTAATGTGTTGATGTGTTTAATGAGTAGTGCTTCTGCTCACACCACCCACCATCACACACATCTGGGAGAAGGGGTGCCATGCTTATCGAGAAGGGGTGCCATGCTTATCGAGAAGGGGTGCCATGCTTATCGAGAAGGGGTGCCATGCTTGTTGAGAAGGGGTGCCATGCTTATCGAGAAGGGGTGCCATGCTTATCGAGAAGGGGTGCCATGCTTATCGAGAAGGGGTGCCATGCTTATTGAGAAGGGGTGCCATGCTTATCGAGAAGGGGTGCCATGCTTATTGAGAAGGGGTGCCATGCTTATCGCTTTCTGCGTGTGTCAAGTATCTGATTGGATTAGAGTAACTTCTAATACAATTTAGTCCTTATTTAGTCAACCACAGTTGCTGTGACAACAATATAATTTACGTAACATTTACATGATACGTAAAGAACATCTTCTACTCACGCTGGCAAAAATGAACTTTCCCTGTGCCAGAGGTAAGCCATAAGGAACAACACAATTCTGCAATTCCTGACCCATAAGGTTTATAAACTTACTGGCAATGTTATTTACCTGGTTATTAACATGGCACTGTCTGTTGAACATGTGTTGTTGCCATTTTGTGTGTGCTTTCAATTTCACACATAGGACGTTCTAAATTCATTCCTAATAACATCACAATAATTGTTTGGAATAATTGTTTCTGAAGTAATGTCATTGGAGAAAGTGATAATGATGGATAGACTCATACTGTATGACACCTGTTACATTCACTTAGATTCATACTGTATGATGCCTGTTACATTCACTTAGACTCATACTGTATGACACCTGTTACATTCACTTAGACTCATACTGTATGATACCTGTTACATTCACTTAGACTCATACTGTATGATACCTGTTACATTCACTTAGACTCCTACAGAATGATACCAGTTACATTCACTTAGACTCCTACAGAATGATACCTGTTACATTCACTTAGACTCCTACTGTATGATACCTGTTACATTCACTTAGACACCTAGACTCTATTTTTCTCTGATCCACGCATGAAAAAAACATGCAATGTGATTAGAATAATGGATATCAATGCTTTTAGACACACAAACCAACCATTCCAATTAGTAACTGCAAATACATTAAGAGTTTGTTCAAAGTAAATGCAAAATGTAATACTGAATGAATTAGGCCCACAAGCTCTTAAAGAATCCAGTGTAGTTCTTAGCAGCTGGTGATTAAACCCCCACAAAGACAGACTGGGGCAGCATGCTGGAAATGAAATGTCAGATACTGGGTCAGGTGTGGCTTAACAGGTGTGGGGAAATACATATCTAATTATTTAGTTATTTTTAGTCTGCAATGTTTGATACATTGTTTTAACCTTGTTGTGGAAAAATCTGTAAACTGCATGTACTTTAGAATTGTTCCATGAGTTACTCTGCAATGGGCTGTGAGCTGCCAATAGTTAATGGTCAAACTGTTGGAAACCCCCAGCAACACACAATAAAACACACAGTATATAAAACACGACTGTGTACCGCAATGTTTTCCTGTATCAAGGTTTAGATATCATAAAGTAGTTTCACTTGAATAACAGAATGATAGAAAAATAAGAGCATTATCCACAGACCAAATAGGCCCCTTTCAGGCCCTTTCAGTATCTCGTCTATCAATCTAAGGCTGTGTTTCAAAATGTGCTTGTGTCCTGAATTCTCCCGTCCTTTCAAGTGTGCTCTTTTGAGGACATCCAAAAGGGGTGTTCTGTCTACTATGTGAGAACGCAGAGCGCTTAAAAATCGTTACATTTGAAACATACTTCTGCTGATGTAATTTCCCCAAGACAAAGCAGACTTGGCAATGTTTCTCTTCCCTGACAAGAGCTTCTTGCTTCGCCTACACCAGCAAACATAGCTTTTAATAACAATGTTGATTTTAAACTAGAGAAATGAGCTAAATGCAATCTAACTTTGACAATAGCGCAGTGTCCAACATCTTGTCTTACAAATGATGTTTACTTGCTTGCTAGCATTAGCTACAGTCATCAATACATACTGTAACATGATGAGGCATGGGGTGGGTTCAGGGTCATGGAGGGCAATCTCGTGGCAATCTTCCTCCACCTCCATCTTGTTTCCTTCTCTGTCTCATCTTCTGTCCTGCTGCTTTCGGCCTCCACCCAAGCTTCTCACTGGAAGCCCTCAAAACCCTCCCAAGACGAGGTCCCTACGGGTGGCCGGTGGGTTGGGGTGGGCCTGGAAAAGGTTTCAATGAATACCGGGAACAATGTATGTGTGAAAAAGTTCTACGTTGGTACTTTGACTCAGGGCACACGTTGTTATAGAGGTCAGCGCTTAACAAAATTATTGACTTGCATTTCACTTGATTGGTTAGTGAGACAATGCTGTCAACGAAACTTCATTAGCATTTCTTCTTACGTCTCCTTACATTCTCATAAAATGATAAGGTCTATTTATGCTATATTGCATTATTATGACAGACTAAACATTATTTGTTACATCACAGATATATTCTGAGTAAAAATAGAACAAGCCGACTAGCACTTTTACTATGTGTGTTCATTTCACATCCGCTGTAGGTCTTTTCATGGCAATTCAGAACCATAATGTGTAATATTGTATGACATGTTTATATTGGTAAATATAATAATGCATTCATAGAACTTGATGGGTTTTCTTATTCATATAAGATCTTGAAAAGAAGAAGATAAAGACTTGTCTGTCAGTATACCGTCTTTGTTATGTGATGTGTGATTCATCAGAAACCATTTTAACCGGACAGAAATGCTTCTGTGATTGTGCAAATGGAAGAAATAAGCTTCCTGTCTCAAATACCACTTGTCAAATAGATTTGAGTGACAGAGATTGTAGAGGATAAAGTTGCAGACCACAAATTTCCGGCCTGAAGCACTTTGCAAATCTGGCTTACCAGCGAGGCATAAAGAACTGTCGTGTTGCTTCAGAGAGGTTTATTTTTCAGGAAAACTTTGTCTTTACAGACTTTTGACAAGATTTCAGACCCAACTTTCAATTCAGTTTGTATCCCTGTATCCATTCATTAGAAATATCTAATAAATAAATACCAGCGCTGGGCCAGTCACTCAGTCCTAACTTCCTTACTTGGACAAACAATAGGAATCATAACACAGATGTCCTAAAAGAAAATTTTAGAAGACATAGGTCGAGATATTAGCCCAAGGTAACGGTACGTCTTAAGTCTCCAGGCTGTACTGAATGTATATCCATGTGAAGACATGCATGTTGCAGACATTCATTGCTGTTCCACAGGTAATTGTGAAACGGATCTCTGCCAGATGGTGAACTAACCTCCACCAGTGAGGCCGTAATAGGAACTCTGCTTGTGCAGGCTAATTTTCTCCGGCTTGCGAGAGTTTTTCCAGAAGTCCCCTGTTCGTCAACGCAATTTAAATTCTCCGTCGCCCTGAGGTCTGCATTAGTGCTCCTTCTGATGCTTGGTGCTCGATTGGTCCAACCGTTTTAAAGGAACAGAGGTTTACAGAAGTGCTGATAACACATAATCGTTGTAGCATCATTTCAGCTGCAGTCATTAAAATGATCGCAAAGGGAACAACCGTCTAGACAGTAACATCCAAGACCAAAACACTTAATCTACACAGCTCCACAATGTCATATGGTATCCAGTTTGAAGCCTAGATATTGCCCTCCGCTCCCAGCTCCCACCACAATCATTGCCATCTTCTAGAAAATAGAACAATTTTCGACCTCTGTATTGCAAGGAGAACAAAATGCACCTAACCTCTCCCTCTCTCTCTCTCTCTCTCTCTCTCTCTCTCTTTCTGTGAACTGCTGCAATTTTGCTTGGGAAATATTTGTCTTGGGTGATCCACTCCACATCACAGGAGTCGCAACATGACATCCCGTACCAGAAAGAGTTAATAACATTGGTGAACTCTCCTGGTCAAGACAAAGGTCATAGCTGACACAAATTCACTGCATCAGGAGATCTCTAAGAAAGAGCCAGCCTTGCCTCGTGCACTGTACTGTCAGGGCGACCGACCATGATCACTCACCTATGAACAGGAAAACCGTTAAAGATGCTAGGTTTCACTATGCAAACATAAAATACCTGTTGTGAATTTAGCGACTTTAAAGGTTTCAACATGACTGTATGTACAGTACGTAATAACCTGGATCCGGGGGGAAAACTGTCCCTTTTTTTTATAGTGACAGTGGCCTGTATGCCTAAAATAAGCCACAGATTTCTTAAAAGTTTCATCATAGGAACATGGCATTGTTTTTACTGTCATTGTGATGCAAAGGTATACGCTATTTTAGTGCGATAATACATCATTCTAAATGAATTGATTTGAGAGACAGCTATGTGAGGTCAGTGATGCAGAGGAAGATTCCCTGCAAATAAACATTTGTCCCAGGAACATCAGGAGGCCTGGTCATGGATCCTTGAATATCCGTAGGGATGGAAAAGCTAGTGCTTTTTAATGGTTTAGGTCTTTTCAGCTCGTTCAGGCAAAAGAACAAATCTTTTCTTTAGCTCAGTGTGACCCTGTGTTGCTGAGGTGGGGGCTTGAAACACTAGGGTTGTGGGTTTGATTACCATGGGGTACAATTATTAGATGTATGAATTCAATACTGTCGGTTTCTCTGGATATGAGAGTCCACTAAATAACTAAATCGACATTTGAGTCAGTATTAGATCAGTATTTTGCCTGTGGGATAGAATTAAATGTAAGAAAATGTAAAAGAAAAAAAAGAATAAAAAGAATAAACAATAATTTACTTCCATTGTGACTCCAGATATATTTGTTATTTTTCCATCCATTTATTCTTATCCAATTGTGGAAATTAATTTTTGAAAAACCTTCCCCAGGCTTGCAAGACACCAACCAGTATACTAAGAGCTGAAACATGGTTCTACAAGCCTCACGTCTCGTTTACATAGTGCGCTTTAAACAATGTTCATTTGTTGTTGCTAAGCATACAGTACAAACCTGATTATGTATTGCTACCTTTGTTATTTTTTTCATTTTCTGGATCCCAATTAGCTCTTGCCGAAGAAGCAGCCACTCTTCCTGGGGTCCACAGAGAACAGAACTAATAACAAAACCCTCATAAATTAAAAAAAACCCGAAAAACCCCAGAAACGTACAGCTTAAAACAATGTGTAGATTGAATCCGTACGTGTGCGTGCGCTCCCATCATGTCTCTTCATAGACCTCGTTGTTTTATGAGAACTAAGTTTTAACAATCTTTTTATGGTAATTTCAATGTTTGCTTAAGTAATTGAGGATGGAAGGGAGTTCCATGTAATCATGGTTCTGAATAATATTGTTTGTTGCCAAGATTTGTTTTAAACTTGAGGACAATGGAAAGACACCTGGGAATGCCCTGTTGTTTATGTATGGGTATAGGAGCTGCGTGTTATTTCTTCATTTAGACAATTTGGACTGTTTATTACTGTGATCTTTTTCCCAAAAAACCGAGACGCACTCAGTCACTTGTCAAACGTCAACCGAGAAAGAGAAACATGTTGTTAATTTTACTTCTTTGTCTAGCTTAGGCCAATGTGTCAGTGGCCATAACCTTTAAGTACAGCTCCAGTTTAGGTTTTGTTCTTAGAGAATGTTGAAACTGACTGCCATTCAGTGTGGTCCTCTGCTCTGTGTGCTGACGTGTAGTGTGGAATCGTCTTGGTATTTCACCATTCTAGGTTCATGTGTATAGTGTAATCATCCCTAAACATCACTATTCTAGCTATGTGTGTAGTGTGGAATCATCCCAATACATCATCATTCTAGGTTCATGTTTAATGTGGAATCATCCCTAAACATCACTATTCTAGCTTTGTGTGTAGTGTGGACTCATCCTGATACATCACTATTCTAGCTTTCTGTAGTGTGGAATCATCCCAATACATCACTATTGTAGCTTTGTGTGTAGTGTGGAATCATCCTGATACATCACCATTCTAGGTTCATGTGTATTGTGGAATCATCCCTAAACATCACTATTCTAGCTTTGTGTGTAGTGTGGAATCATCCTGATACATCACTATTATAGGTTCATGTGTATTGTGGAATCATCCCTAAACATCACTATTCCAGCTGTGTGTAGTGTGGAATCATCCCGCTACATCACTATTTTAGCTTTGTGTGTAGTGTAGAATCATCCCGATACATAGCCATTCTAGGTTCATGTGTATTGTGGAATCATCCCTAAACATCACTATTCTAGCTTTGTGTGTAGGGTGGAATCATCCCTAAACAGTTTTTCCAATCAATAACATGAAATGCTGCAATGAAATCTAACAATACAGCTCAATCAATTATTATCTATTTCTTTTTGCCAGTCATCAGTCATCGGAGTTAGTGCAGTACAATAATGTCTATCTCTATGAACAGTCAGACAGTCACTAGTTAACTTTGTCCTCTAAAAAATTACCATTCCATGCCTGCGGACACATTTGCTTCTTTAGGCTTAGTTTAAACACACGGCACATAAGGCGGTATTACCATCTGTTCTGGTCATACTAGTGTAACAAGGAGAGACACATGGAACAGCCACATAGTACCTGTGTTTTGGAGGGATTATATTTTAAAAAATAACAGAAGGAAAACAAAAGTGAACCACAAACCGCTGGTCTTCTCTTTTCCTTCTTCTGCCCAAAGCTGAATTTCTGGGGCCCTTTATTCATCCGCCGATGGGGACTGATTGGGGGCAGGTGTGCCTGCAAGAAGTGGCAGTCAAACTGCATTCAAGTGTAGCATCTGGTTGAATTCAAGGGCCTTGTTTTGCAGCCCTGAACCAGGCTGTTTTCCTGGGTCGGTGTTGATCCCTGACATTGATCCAGGTCGGGGTCGGGGGTATTGAAGGAACTGGACCCATTTTAGGCCTAGTCCACACGCACATGGGGTATTTTTTTAAAACAGGGTTTTTCTATGTGTTTTGACCTTTTGTCCACACGCAAACTGCATTTAAGGTCACTGAAAACTGACCTTTTGAAAAACTCCTTCCAGGGTGAAAATATTCAAGAACTCAGTGTTTTCAGTGTTGACATGTAGACCCATAAAACTGAGTTTTTGGCTTGTAACGTCAGAGTTTGTGATGATAACGTCACCGTTATCTGCTTTGTTTGACGTCGGAGTGTGTGCCGTTATCTCCTTTGTTTACATGAGGCGATTTTGTACATTGGCGGACGTAGCCAAAATAGAGCTGGTTTTAATCTTGCTAACCGGACTTTTTACATGTTTACACATAAATGTACAGTTATTCTGCCACCATATTGAGGAACAGAGGCGTCAGTATGCGCTACTGAGGTCAGTGCTACATCCAACACTCGCGCCATTGTTGTTAGCCTGCTGGAACCAGAAATAACTTTTTCTCAGGCTTCTGATTGGCCAACATGGTTTTAAGGTAAGGGTGATATCATCGCTTGTTGATTTTGCATGCTCTTGACGGTGCTTGAAAGCGTGTTTTTGCGTTTTCATGTGGACATAGATTCTTTTAAAACCGTGCTTGTATGGATGTGATTTTTTTTAAGAACGAAGGAGAAGAAAACAGTTTTAAAAAAAACTTGTGTAAATGTAGACTAGGCCTGAGATTAATTCCAAATAGTCAATGAATTAATGTAACAAATGATTTTTTATATAAAGAGGGTATTACAGTTGTCTCATATTAAGGTTGTTTGTAACTGATCTTTCCCAAACCAACTTGACCAAATTCAAAACAGAAGTTCTTCACTTTGATTATTGGATCTTTTATACAATATTATGGTTAACTGGTCAGTATTATTATTTAAATCCTTAGCTTTTTTACTTTATTAGTGAACTCTTCATTGAAAATGTTGTCAACATCTAAGATTTGATTATGAATCATAATGTAGTGGTCAATATGAACATCTGTTCATTCCAAAAAACTGTGCTTGGTAAAATCAAATTTATGGAGAAAAGAACGCATACGCACAACAGACTAAGCTTTTCCCAGCACTTTATTTCCCTGCACAAACAAACAACAATTCACCTTCTCGGAGGGCTTCTTAAGGTTATCGGATATGACTCAACAATCCGATGTTTGTTCACCCTGGGTTTCCCAGTATAAGATCAAAGGTGAGCATCATCTAGAATAGAAAAATAATGTAAAAACGGGTATACATCAGGTTAAAATCCGGCAAATCTAGTCAGGTAAATGATCCCATATATATGTTATATTTGATATATATATAGTATTTTAATACTATTGCTCAAAGATTTTATATATATATATATATATTTATATATATATATATATATATATATATATATATATATATATATATATATATATATATATATATATATATATATAT
>JACXGI010002488.1:35446-72820 GCA_016801175.1 Esox masquinongy | reverse complement strand
TGCCCAATGTTGCTTTGATGATCTTTAAAACTTTTGGTGCAAGGTGTTTGTCCATTTTGTGATAACTCTTGTTAGCATTTGAAAGGTATGACAGATTAAGAGGACCTAGCTGATCACCAATCCGGTCAATCCAATGGTAGTTTCTTGTTGGGTATGCCGGTGGAATCGAGCTGTCGGGGTCAGGGGTTCCGTAGAAGGCTTCAGCGTTGTCATCCCAGGCGTCACACAGCCAGTCCTCAGCCTTGGGTTCTTCAATATCCGCTTGGTTGTAATCTTGAGACATGTTTCGTAAATTCGTCCGACTGCTTGATAGTCACATGCGGTATGTCTGTTTTTATGCTGTGTTGAGGACGGTGTTAGCTTAAAGCGGGGCTTCAGGGTCTTACGTCAGTCGAACAGTCCGTAGTCGCAGTCACAATCTAACCCGCTGACATTTTCCGGAAATAGTTCCAATCTAACAGAGTCATACTGCTTCATTCCCTCGACAACTTTAAACAGTACATCTACCGTATTATGGGTGCCCTGTTTTGGCCCCAAATAAATCACTTTTCGAAAGGTGTTCCATAAACTGGCATTAAAAACCACTTGATCAGTCACACCAGCCTTAAACTCTTGGCCTTCGGGTAATTCATAAAATGCAACCTCCGGTATCTCTGGGTTGAAAATGTATCCACCGATCCGACCGTTGTCCAACTTCCATTCCCGTGCCAACATATCCTGGTGCAGATGGTGGATTCGGGTTAAACTCTGCATCCGTTTTTTCGGTGCTGCCATGCTGATTGCGTCTCTGCTGACCATTTGTAATCTCCTGCCAACTCGCTGAGCTGCGGTTAAGCTGTTAGCTTTCAACAGTGTTTCACCCAAAACATTGATCGCCGCACAATCCGCCATGTTTTGTATTGTGTTGGTAAGTTTACTCAGACAATACTGAATGACCATCACAGGGGTCAGCGTGGTTTAAATACACAGACCACGCCAATCAACCCATAAAACATGAGAGGTTAACACCCACCGGTTGTATGACATCGGTTGCACCAATTGTCGGAACATAAAATACCGGGGGGGTTATAGCATTGCTGGACCATGGCACCCTTTTGTTGAACACCAAACATCTTGCCGCTGACACAACACTTATTTATTGCCTGGGAATTTAACATTCCGGAACCCTAAGACCCATTTGTTAAACATCAAACATAGCGCACCTGTTATAACACTCGTCCGGGGTGCTTATCGGTTGTTGTAAAACATCAAACATGGACACATCATTGCAATCATAAATCACAAAGTCACCGGACATGCATACGTCATTCTGGAAATCCCGCCCTAGCACACGTCATACAGGAAGTCCATACGTCACACCGGAAGTCCCGCCCAGCAAACCGGATGTCCCGCCCACCTGTCACATCAATCTGGAAGCCCCGCCCACTAGGGTCATAAATCCCCATTCTGACACAATATACCCTACATTTACTACTCCCCACCAATCAAATTCATATGTATTGCGTTTGCTGAAGATCCCACAGTGTTTCTTTAAAATAAACTGTTTTGATTTACTTGGCTTGCTTTTTGTCTTTTTATCACCACAATAGTTTGTTAGAAGAAATAGGATATTTTTGCACTGGAGGATTGCCTGTATCAGTATATATGGTATCTACAGAACAGAGATATATTAGATTATTATAAATTTTCAATGACAACATGCACTGTAAAAAAAAAAAAAAAGCCTATTTACCAGTTGCTTAGTCATTGTGATTCTGTGAGTTCAGTAAATGTAAATGGTTAAGAATTTAGTCAGTGTTGTGACTGTGAATTAAGTGGAGTTTACAATAGCCGTACGTCAGAATTGTTTTTATGGAACTATTAAGTAAACCGCAATTATGTTTAGTATTAACATAAATCGGTGCAATTCCTTTCGTTATCAACATGTCCCCAGTGATCTTGGTCCTTAATGACTCGCTCTTACATTAGTCTTTAACATTTTGCTATTATGTTGGTCCTCAATGTAATTGATTAAACAGGAAAAATTCACTACAGATATGTTCATACTGAATATAATCACGTTTTCCAAAATAGTTACATATGGGCATAGTTCCTGCGTTGCTTTAAGAGGACAGGTATTTGAGCTAGTGTGTTTACTTAACACACTGCTCGAAGCAAGCTGATTTTGAACATTGTTGTTTACTGAAATTACAAATGTAAGTTTTCTGAAAAACCGTACCAATCATTGTCTCCAGCATTATTCATTACAGGTAGAATCATGTGCTGTTAATTTCTCTAGCTAAATGTAATCTGTCAGTAACAGGTGATTTGAAATTCGAATGGTTCAATAACATAATCAGTAACAGGTGATTTGAAATTTGAATGGTTGAATAACATAATCAGTAACAGGTGATTTGAAATTCGAATGGTTCAGTAACATTATCAGTAATAGGTGATTTGAAATTCGAATGGTTCAGTAACATAATCAGTAACAGCTGATTTGAAATTCGAATGGTTCAGTAACATTATCAGTAATAGGTGATTTGAAATTCGAATGGTTCAGTAACATAATCAGTAACAGCTGATTTGAAATTTGAATGGTTCAGTAACATAATCAGTAACAGGTGATTTGAAATTTGAATGGTTCAATAACATAATCAGTAACAGGTGATTTGAAATTCGAATGGTTCAGTAACATAACTCCTTCTGAAAACCCCTGTATTAGGATGCAGAGCCTTCTCCCTCATCCCAAAATATTTCTCAGTTATTTTTGTATGCAAGTCAGAGAAGTTTTGTGAAGCTTAAGGTGTTATTATGTACAGTATGTACTGATATACTGTGTGCGCACATTACATCCTGGCCCACTTTGAGACAAAAAAAGATGTATCTCCTTGGAATACAGGCGGTGGACATAACAACCCTCTTTGTGTTTACATGTCAAGTAATGATTACATGTCAAGTAATGACATGCAATCAACAGTTCAAAGAGAAGAGAGGGTGGGATGAGATTCAATAAAGGCCTAATGAAATACTATATGTAATATGTTATGTATTGTCACTGTCTCTAAAAAAATGGCATTCACTTTATGATGGCTAAAGTATAGAAAGCCATGGAATCCAACAATCATATCTCTGTGGCTTACATAATGTCATACTGTAGGTGGTAACTACAATTTACTTAAAAAACAAACTCAAATTCCCCCTGCAGGTTGTTGCCTTAAAATGTTAAATCAACATTTTTTCTTGACAGTGTCACACCCTATGTCATCGACAGAAGCTGTGGCTATGTCATCATAGTTGAAAACACCCTCCTTGCTCTGTAATTTTGTGGCCATGTGGCTTTACTATCTTAAGCACAGAACTTTTAACATCCAGTCTTTGGAAAGAGCAGGGTCAAAAATAATCTCACTATGAAAAACGATCCTGATAAACATGTTTTAGCCTGTTGACAGAAATTAGGAATGATGTTTGATGATGTGTCTGCCTGATATTGTAAAATTATATAATTTCTCACTTTTTAATCCTTACCAGATTATAGTGAAACACTTCTTTGTGATGTTCAATGTACGGTGAACCGTCTTGTGTGACATAATAACAATAAAAAACTGGATTGGTGAAAAAGTGGAGGAGGCATCCTTGAATATGTGGCCGTTATAACCACCATTCATTGACTGAACATGTCAGAAATGTCCATGATTTATTTAGGGGTACAAATGTCCATGATTAATCAGGGTACACATGTCAATGATAAGGCAGTGGTACAAATTGTTTCTACGTCCAACAATACTTCACAGCCCCATTGACAAGCAAGATATTGGCAAAATCTGAGATCATTATCACCTATGCAGTAAAGACAATATAATGATCTAATTTCATAGGACAAAATATATTATTTATATTCATTATGTTTACACCTATCAGCCATAACATCATGACCACTGTCAGTGAAAGTGAATAACACTGATAATCTCGTTATCATGGCACCTGTCAGTGGGTGGGATGTATTAGACAGCATGTGAACATTCTGGCCTCAAAGCTGATGTGTTAGAAGCAGGAAAAATGGGCAAGCATAAGGATCTGAGCGACTTTGACAAGGGCCAAATTGTGATGGCTAGATGACTGGGTCAGAGCATCTCCAAAACTGCAGCCCTTGTGGGGTGTTCCCGGTCTGCAGTGATCAGTACCTATCAAAAGTGGTCCAAGGAAGGAAAACCAGTGAATCGGCGACAGGGTCATGGGTGGCCAAGGCTCATGGATGCACGTGGGGAGCGAAGGCTGGCCCATGTGGTCCGATCCAACAGATGAGCTACTGTAGTTCTAATTGAGGAAATGGTTAATGCTGGTACTGTTAGAAAGGTGTCAGAACACACAGCGCATCGCAGTTTGATGCATATTGGGCTGCGCACCAGTCAGGGTGCCCATGCTGACCCCTGCTCACTGCCAAAAGCACCTACAATGGGCACATGAGCATCACAACTGGACCACGAAGCAGTGAAAGAAGGTGGCCTGGTCTGATGAATCACATTTTCTTTCACATCACGTGGATGGCCGGGTGCGTGTGCATCACTAACCTGGAGAACACATGGCACCAGGATGCACTACGGGAAGAAGGCAAGCCGTGTGATGCTTTGGGCAATGTTCTTTTGGGAAACCTTGGGTCCTGCCATTCATGTGGATGTTACTTTGACACGTACCACCTACCTGACCATTGCTGCAGACCATGTGCACCCTTTCATGGCAACGGTATTCCCTGATGGCATTGGCCTCTTTCAGCAGGATGATGCGCGATGCCACAAAGCAAAGATGTGCAGGAATGGTTTGAGGAACTCAACAACAAGTTCAAGGTGTTGCCCTGGCCTCCAAATTCCCCAGATTTCAATCCAATCGAGCATCTGTGGGATGTGGTGAACAAACGGGTCCGATCCATGGAGGCCCCACCTCGCAACTTACAGGGCTTAAAGGATCTGTTGCTAACGTCTTAGTGTCAGATACCACAGCACACCTTCAGAGGTCTAGTGGAGTCCATGCCTTAATGGGTCAGAGCTGTTTTGGCGGCAAAAGGGGGACCTACACAATATTAGGCAAGTGGTCATAATGTTATGGCTGATTGGTGTATATATATTTATTATAGAGCACAACAATAAATAAGATCAGAATCAAGATTCTGGAGCACCTCAGGGGTCTGTTGAGGTGCCATATTTCCCCACCTTTGAATCCTGTTTAATCTCTTACTTACTAGTAAATCTTTATAGATTAGACTTAATTTTTAGAATTCCCTGTGTCTGTCAGGTCCTGGCTAGGGGCCTCTAGGCATCTCCATGCACCTGGGGGCAACAGTCAGAACCTGACCACAGAGGTGCCTCTAGGCATCTCTGCGGTACTGCTTTCTGTTTTCCCCATTTAGAGACAGCTGCGTCTCATTGTCTCTAATTGGAGACCCTATTTAAGTTGCCCTGTTTTTCCTTTGGTTGTTGGTCATTGTTTGTTGTTAGCTTTGTGTTTGTGCTTTAGCCTTCAGTTTGCGTTGTGCTTCTTCTTTTGTTATTTTTCTTGGAGAGAAATAATAAAAGTATGATACCCTCTCGCTCTGCTCCACGTGTCCTGCCTCACCTGCACCGTGACAGTACCAGAAACTGGTTGGAGTTAATTTCTCCTCAGGGGTGAAAGTAGGGCGGTACAGTGTACCTGCATAATAAGTAGTTGGGGTACGCTGTACCTACATAATGTGAGTCCATCAGATCACTAATGTTACCAAGGCCAGAGAAGTGGAAAGAGGGAGACATTGGCATATAGAAATTAATTCAGGTTACAAGTGTGGTAGTCCTAATGACTGTTGGCGAATGTCATTACACTGCAATGTTTGTAACAAATGTCCATTTTTGTTCAGGTGTATAGTTCACTGTTTGGATACTGGGATTATTTTTGCGAGTACAGACGTTTTGACTGTCAGTTGATAACGTCATGACAGGTTGTGTTTATCCCACACTACAAGTCAATACATGATAAAGGTTATATGACAAGTAGACCTAGGACCACAAACATCATAGGCAATACATTAATTGGGATAATAAACCTGTAAGATATTTGGCATAGGTTAGATTCTATGTAACTGTATGAATATACCAATACATATTTTTGATGTCGGTGCACCAAGGTAGGGTCCTGTTAGAAAATGTAATCTACTTTCACCCATTTCTGATAATCAGTCTAAAACCTAGACAAGCGCTGATAAGGGACTTAACTTGATATATGATTTTGCTGTCACTGGCCATTTATTCACAAATGTCTAATTTATTTTTTAATATATTTTTAGAACGATCTGAATGAAATTGTGATGCAATATTCTGTGGACAGAATGTATTTGTTTTTTGTCTAGTTTCCGTAGCCTAACACTGTGTCCTACAGATTCATGGGATGGCTCTATTTTCAGGCTAGACTTGGTCTACACTAAGGAAGGGGCTCACCATGCAAGTCTGTTGAATAGATTCAGACATGCTTTTAATCAGAACAAAATGACTCCTCGACAAATATGACTTGTCCACACAGTTCAGCATTGAGTTCATCCCATCAGGTGATCTCAGGAACGCAGAAAAACATCACGAGGCAACGAAAAGATGTCCACCATGCAGGGAAACATTATACTGGCACTTACCACCTTAACCTCATCCTGTCTCCCATTTAATTCCAGATTAGTGAAAATAACTTTATTTTGTCCTCAAAAACAGAATCCATGGTTATCAGATGGTGGGTTTCAGCCATTAACTGTCAGCATCACAAGGCCCTCACAGAGGCATTGCAAAGAGGAAAACTAACAATTTAAGGATTTGTGAGATGTATTGGAAGGTTATAATAATAAGTACAGACAAGTTTAGACCATTAAAAGAAAATAAATTGAGTTTTCTCTATGAGGAACATGACAGAGTCTATCAATCTGAGGAATCCACAGAACGCTTGTGAGAAGCTTCAAAAGGGAACGGATTAAAATAATTAGAATTAATCTCATATGAGGGGATGAGCACTTGAATGTAGTCTCATGGCCTGCTAGCAGATATTTCTTGTTGCAAATTTAGGGCATGGCCACAGGACTGAAGGCTATGTTATCAGTTCAGTTAAAGGGATCCCTTTACTTTGTGGCTGTTTGTGTGCTATGGGAGTGGTGATGATGGTTTTCATTCAGAGTAACTGAATGTAAAGGTAGTATAATGGCAATGCTCTTAGTTCACCTAAATCTGTTCTTCTTGCTGGGAATGCCTTCCAGTAGGTGTCAATAACTTGTTTGACTGAAGGTAATATGCCTTGTCATTAGCTCTAAACATGATCATTGTCTGAGATCTAATTTAAGCACGGATTAGTGTGTGTGAACTGTGAACTACAATATATTTTTTTGTTGCACCTCATTGTCTTTGTTTATGCCCATGTACCACCACTGTTGTGTAAGAACCTGTTGTCCAAGTATTGTTTATTTGTGTTCAGTTATTTACTATGGGACTGTTAAATAACTAAATAATATTAACTGTTCTACTCTGAACACAAACATAAATGAAGATCAGAAGTCAGTATCTGGAGTGACCACCATTTGCCTCAGGCGAGCACATTACCTTTGAATAGAGTTGATCAGGCTGTTGATTTCCTGTTGAATATTTAAAAGATGTGCAAAGTTGCTGGACATTCTGTCAAACATTTCGATCTACATTCCTTAATTGCTCAATGCAGGCCATGGATGAACTGGAACATGGTTAGCTTCCATGGGCTGTGCATTATTTTGCTGAAACATTACATGATGGAGGCAGATAGGTGACATGAAAATCAGGATCTTTGTGCATTCAAATTGCTATTGATAAAATGCAAAAGTGTTTATTTACCTATAAATTATGTCAGTCCACACCATTCAGTTCACAACCTTGTCATCAGCAAATCGCTCACCCACACAACGCCATACACGCTTGTATGCATCTGCCCACTACAGTTGGTTATGATGTCAAGACCATGTTGACGATGATGAGCATGCAGATAAAGCCTGCCATGCTAGGAATTAACACATGCTTTTTGGCAAAGTTAAGACAAGCAATCATGTTGTTCTTGGTGAGCAGTGGTTTCCACCTTGCTACTCTGCCTTAACTCCCATTTGTTTGCCATATATCTACTCACAATGCCCCATAATGACTAACCTAAGACACAATTTTATAAGACATAAGACACAATTGCAAATTTCAGCTATTTTTTTTTTTTAAAGTAATCTCTTGTACACTGCTCAAAAAAATCACACATTGGGTCTTGATGAATTAAAATAAAGATCAGACTTTACCGTACATTGTGTAATTCATTGAGAACAAAATGACGCAACAACGGTCAATGGAAATCAAAATCACCAACCAATTGAGGGCTGGATTCAAACTCGCACTGAAAATCAAACCTGGATCAGGGCATCAGTGAGCTCCTGGACAGTCTGTGGCACAACTTGGCGGACTCAGATGCACTGATACATAATGTCCCAGAGGTTCTCAATTGGATTCAGGTCTGGGGAACGTGAGGGCCAGTCAAAGGCATCAATGCCTTTGCCATCCAGGAACTGCCTACATACTCTGGCCACATGAGGCCGGGCATTGTCCTGCACCCTGAGGAACCCAGGGCCCACTGCACCTGCATAAGTTCTGATGATGGGTCTGAGAATTTCATCCCGGTACCTAACAGGAGTCAGGCTAACGTTGGCTAGCACGTGGAGATCTGTGCGACCCTCCAAGGATATGCCTCCCCAAACCATCACTGACCCACCACCAAACCAGTCTCACTGGATGATGTTACAGGCAGCAAAACGTTCACCATGGCGTCTCCAGTCTCTTTTACATCTGTCACATGTGCTCAGTGTGAACCTGCTCTCATCTGTGAAGAGAACAGGGCGCCAATGGCAGACCTGTCACTTCTGGTGTTCTCTGGTGAATACCAATCGAGCTGCATGGTGCTGGGCTGTGAGCACAGGTCCCACTAGAGGATGTCGGGCCCTCATGTCACCCTCATGGAGTCTGTTTCTGTACTGGGAGACACAGCAAACCTTCTTGCGACAGCACATATAGATGTGCCATCCTGGAGGAGTAGAACTACCTGTGCAAACTGAGTGGGCTGCAGGTACCGCTTCATGCTACCAGTAGTGGCAAGGACACTAGCAAAACACTAAACTCGAGAAGAATCAGTCAGGAAGGATAAGGAGAGAGCAACTGTCTGTGGCCACCACCTGAAAAACCATTCCCTTTTTGGGGGTTGCACCAAAACTGTTGACACTGATTCACAATCGCTTATGCTTCCTAACTGGACAGATTGATATTCCTGTTCAATTGACTTGTGTTATATTGTGATGATTATGTTTTCCCTTAATTCTTTTGAGCAGTGTATATAAATATTCAGACCTGTCATTCAGAACTGTAGAAACTGCCTTTGGCAGCAATCACAACTTTGTCTTCTTGGATATGCCTCTACCAGCTTTGCACACGTGGATTCTGGCAGTTTTTCCTGTTCTTCAGATTGGATGGGGAGCACAGGTGAATTGCAATCCTCAGGGCGTCCCACAGATGTTAAATGGGGATCAAGGTCAGGCTTTGACAATCAATTACTCCAGTGTTGTCTTGGCTGTGTGCTACAGGTTGTTGTCGTGCTAAATATGAATCTTTGCCCCATTCTGAAATAGTGTGCTCTAGGTAAGGTTTTTTTCAAGGGCCTCTCTGTATTTTGCTCCATTCATCCTTCCCTCATTTCTGACTAGTCTCTCAGACCCTGTCATTGAGAAGCATCACCATAGCTTGATACTCCCACCATTACACGTGACTGTAGGGATGATATTAGCCAGGTACTGAGCGGTTCCGGGTTTTTGCCAGAGGTAGCACTTGACATTCAGATCTAATGGTTCAATTTAGTTTCCAACAGATCAGAATTTTTTCCTGATCCTTTAAGTGCCATTTGGCAAACTCTTTCAGGAGTGGCTTCTGTCAAGGCACTGCCAAGGGCATCTCTACAGAAAATACTAAACTGAAACTCTGTTAGAATGGTCATTGTGTTCTTACCCAGATCTATGCCTCAACACAGTATTATCTCAAAGGGCTACTTTGATTTTATTGGACTTCAATGCTTGATTTTTACCTTAAGATGCATTGTAAAGGATGTGCAATCATTTGAATTTCCCACAAGAAAACTCCAAAACAGAAATTTTTCACACCTGAAGATTGCGTGTTTGATTACCTAGCACATAATAGGGCTGTCACGATATCAAATTTTCACTACACGATTATCGTGGCCAAAAGAATTCACGGTAATGGTATTATCAAAATATGAGTGTATGGAGGTGGAGAGAGTCTGTAACCATAACTGTACAAATAAAAAAATTAAAGTGCACAAAATGAACACTTAATGGATAGTGAAAAGGCAACCAGATTAACTGATAAACAAAAGATCCACAAGGCCAAACACCGAGAGGAGTTCTTGGAAAAATACAAAACATTTTCGCCTAGTGAATAGGCTACGAAAAGGTGTTAATTCAAACACTAGTGTATAGGTCCAGTGTATAGGTCCAGACTTGAAGTTTAAGCAAATGCATCATTTATCCATGAATAAGCCATGGAAAAAACGAGAGGAGTATTTGGAAAAATACAACGTTTCCATGTGAATGAGCTACTAAAATGACACATCTTTGCAGATCTCTCCCGGGGGTCACGCTAGTGCATAGGTCCAGTATCCTTGTTTAAACACATGCATTGTTTGTTTATAAGTGACATGAATAAGGTATCGAAAAACTGACAGGGGTTTTAGGAAAAATACAACTTCAGTTTCGCCTAGTGAATACAATTTCATCATATGTGCTTTATTAACATGATATCAGTATTTAATTTTTTAAATATCATGATTATCGTCAATAGCGGTATATCCCTAGCACATAAAACAAGTGTCATATTTTCTCTCAGACTCCCTCTATATTCTGCTACAACCCACAAAAAACAAATGGAAAATACCAAGTAAAATGTGACAAATATGCAGAAATGCAGAAAATCAGACATGGTGCAAAGATTTCTTATGGCACTATACACTTAATCTATTAGCGGCAAACCTGAAAATTACGTTGCCAAATGAACAGGACTGTTATGATTGTCATTTTTATGAGGGTATAATCCCCAGTGTGGGTGAAGGATGCTTTATTGCAAAACAAGAAGCCAATTCTAAATTTAACTTTAGACCAAAGATGACTGATGTGGGTCTGGAATGAAAATTAATGATACAACCATTTACAAAGATACAGTTAGGTCCGGAAATAATTGGGCACTGACACAATTTTCATAATTTTGGCTCTGTACGCCACCATAATGGATTTGAAATGAAACAACCGAGATGCAATTGAAGTGCAGACTTTCAGCTTTATTCAAGGGGGTGAACAAAAATATTGTATGAAACGTTTAGGAATTGCAACCATTTTCATACACAGTCCCCTTATTTCAGGGATGCAAATGTAATTGGACAAATTAACACAATCATAAATAAAATGTTCATTTTTAATACTTTGTCGAGAATCCTATGCAGGCAATGACTGCTTGAATGCATGGACATCACCAAACGCTGGGTTTCCTCCTTTGTGATGCTTTGCCAGGCCTTTACTTCTGTCACATCACCAATAAACACTAGTTACCCAGTGCCATTGGAAGCCATGCATACCCATGCCATCACACTGCCTCCACGGTGATTTACAGATGATGTGGTATGCTTTGGATCATGAGCCATTCCAAGCCTTCTCCATACTTTTTTCTTTCCATCATTTTGGTACAGGTTGATCTGAGTTTCATCTGTCCTAAGAATGCTGTTCCAGAACTGGGATAGGTTTTTTAGATGTTTTTTGGCAAAGTCTAATCTGGCCTTTCTATTCTTGAGGCTTATGAATGGTTTGCACCTTGTGGTGAACCCTCTGTATTTGCTCTCCTGAAGTCTTCTGTTTATGGTAGACTTGGATAATGATATGCCTACCTCCTGGAGAGTGTTCTTCACTTGGCTGGATGTTGTGAAGGGGTTTTTCTTTCTTTTCCATGGAAAGGATCCTACGATCATCCACCACTGTTGTCTTCCATGGACATCCAGGCCTTTTTGTGTTGCAGAGCTCACCAGTGCGTTCTTTTTTTCTCAGAATGTACCAAATTTCTTGATTTGGCCACTCATAATATTCCTGCTATCTCTCTGATGGATCTTTTTTTTTTTGCAGCCTAAGGATGTCCTGTTTCACTTGCATTGAGTGCTCCTTTGACCGTATGTTGTGGGTTCACAGCAACAGCTTCCAAATGCGAATTCCACACCTGGAATCAACTCCAGACATTTTATCTGCTTAATTGATGAAGAAATAACAAAGGAATAGCCCACACCTGTCCATGAAACAGGTTTTGAGTCAATTGTCCAATTACTTTTGGTCCCTAGAAAAAGAGGGGGCTACATATTAAAGAGCTGTAATTCATAAACCCGTAAAGCTGAGAGACTTTGGAAAACAGCCAAAATAACTAAACTTGTGTCAGTGTCCAATTATTTCCAGACCCAACTGTACTTGTTGTCAACATACTTCAAGGTAAGACTTGAACCTTGACTACAGTGGACACCTCAGTATTGCAACACAGCATCTTAGACTACTGCAGCACCCAGACGGCCACCTTTTGGTTATCACTTTGCAATTTGTCAACACACCTGTATCAGGTTTCAGTTTATTCAACATCACCATTGGACATTTCTTAAATGTGTCTGAACTGAATACATTTTGACTGAGCATGTATAAAGAGCTGTGTTTTAAATAGGATGCTGCTTGACCTGTAGTCTCTGAACTGAAATACCATGTTTTTAGTCATCTAACTTGCCTATGGTATGCAGATCCTCAGATTGACTCCCAGCATACCAATCTCCTAAAATAACAAGACTCATTAAGGTTATCTGGAACTGTTATCCAACTACCTCAAAGAAATGTCCCACAATAGAATATTATAGTGTATAAAACCATTGCTTTCATACTAAGGGCATTTCACAGTCAAACATTATGCTTTAAATTGTTGTTACTGGTAATGGTTTGTATTCCAGCTCATGTTTGTTAAATTCATTACAGATGTCTGAAAAAGATCAAGGACTCTATTTTGGCAAACCTCAAGCAATGGTCAATCCAAACCCTGGTGGGTGTCCTTACACCCTCTCTATAGGAAGAGAGGGTATAAGGACACTCCGGAACTATAACCAACATTTAATTTCAGAATTTGTGTAAATTAGGTGATAGTTAGCCTCAGGGTTACGACTTTGATCAAGATTTGGGTTGTTGTTTTGCATATCATCAGTGGGCTTTATAGTCTCGGCCACTATAGGTACATGCCTGTGTCAGCAACATGCAACATATAATTATGCATGTAGTAGAGAGTTGGCTCCAAATTCCTGGGATGTGATGAATAAATCATATCTGTAGGTGTGTCAAGTCTTCACCGGCCAATCAGAACATGCTCCATGGCTAAACGTTGTTGCTACAAAACTATACTGAAGTGGTAAAGTCGAAATCCATGTTTATTAACACAGGGTTAGAACAGTCATTGTTATTTGTGGTTATAATTCTAACTGTAAACACATTGTGAGAGGTTGAGTCGAGGGACTAGCAGGACACTTTATGGTTTGAAACTGTCCAGACACGCCAATTTCACGCTTGGGGACACGTACTTCATAACTTAAATCCCTCAACATTACCACATCCGAAGAATAAAGACAAACATTTCATGGAAAATCCTTTGTAAATACAGACATACTTGTGGTTACATCATAAGCAACCCTCAAACCTTATTTGATTAATTGTTTTTGGACCCGTTTAAGACATAAACTGCTTTGGATACAATTCATGACAGGTGTATTCAGTGTTCTTTTTAATAAAAGAAATGCAGATGTAAGGGCTTCAAAACATACAGTATTGTAACAGCCTTGATATCACTATTAATAATTTTTCTTAACATTTGGTTGTTAGCCACATCTGACACGCAGGAAATGTACTGGTCTATGGACACCATGTCCTCCACCCTGTCTTATGACAACCTGAGGTTCCCGTTGACACCATGTCCTCCACCCTGTCTTATGACAACCTGAGGTTCCCGTTGACACCATGTCCTCCACCCTGTCTTATGACAACCTGAGGTTCCCGTTGATCGTTAGCCTTGAATTCAACTACGGGAGCATTCATATGCAGTTGGGTTAGATAAAGGTCATCCCTTTCATCGAAAAAAGAGGATAAGAACAGGATAAGTGTTAGTGACAGCTGGAAAACCCCAAGCCTACTCATCCCAATGTTAGTCTGTACTTGGCACTGTCTTGTAAGAGCCTTCCCACACTGCCACCGATGGGTCTCAAAGAGATACTACACCCCTAGAATACAGACCAGCCAGTACAGTCACAAAAGCTCAACAGGAAACATAGTGACCTCTGCTGTTTTGTGCTTCAGTGGAAAAACACACTTGTTTAATTAAGTGTACAGGCGCATACTGCACTCTAAAACCCTCCCTTGGTACCTGAAACTGAAAGCCTCTATTCAAGGGGTCATTAGGAAATATAATGCCAAGCCATTATTTAAATTTACCATTTAGATCCTGGAGTTTTGTCAGGAAAAACCAATAAATCAAAATGAATTCCTTCCTCTTGGTATGAACATACATTCGGCTATGTACTGCTTTTAAATTGTCAACATATAATATTGGATATAGCATCAAACAGCATTGACCTCCTACAATTCCTCAGCCAGTTCAATATCCTACATTTAATTTTGTTCTCAGTGCAGGCCTGGCGCCACGAGGGGGCAAGAGGGTGTTCAGCCCCCCATTTTATGTTTTAAATACCCTGTAGAAAAATAGCAAAAACAACAAAAATATTGGCCGAGATACAAGTCTCATAGAGGACAGTAATTAAACACTTCTTCGAACAACTTCTTTGAAAAAATATCTGATTGTTAGATAATATCTGATTGTTAACTTTTTCCACTGCGCAAACAGCATTCAAATATGGTTCTGAATTGGATGATAACCTGTCTTACTATAAAAAGATTAGCCCCCACCATTTTTAACTGCCCCCTCAGTCACTTCGTCTTGGCACCGGGCCTGCCTCAATGGCATCTGTGCGTTTGCCTGCTTAAATCCCTGTTGATATCTGCATATCAACTCAGCATAATCCTTTTCATAATACACTGAATAAAAATAGAAACACAACTTGCAACGATTTAAAAGGTTTCACTTAGTTACAGTTCATATAAGATAAAAATAAATTATTGTTGAAAGGGATGATCAATTTATGGACAACATTAGAGAAGCTACATATTACATATTAAAGTCTTGGATCTTTTAACTCATGCAACATGAAACCAACTTTATATGTTGAGTTAATATGTTTAAGTTCAGAATCAGATCTGCTCTTGCAATTCCAAGATGGCTTACTTACTTCCTGGAAAACCCAGATTTAAAATGTATGCATGAAGTTGCTTTTGATAAATATTTTTACATCGGTCTTGTCTAGACCCAAACAAATGAAAGCTTGAATCCTTTGAAAGTGCTTTCCATTAGTTCACATTCATGTTTACTTTTCAAAAGGGTAAGGCTTTACAAGGGGTAAAGCTCAAGGCAAGCTGAAGGTTAACTAAGGTATACACTAGTTAGGGGTTCTCCTGTAGGCAGGATTCAAAATGGGGAGTTTTAATTGTTCTGCCACAGTCTGACAATGTTGCTGATGTTAGATTCAAAGGAAAAATCATGACCCCAAAATGAGTGTGTGCTATACAGGTCCAGGCATTCATTTGATTGTCATATATAAAAAACTGGACTAGAACATAAAACATTATACTGGTTGTTGAGGGTCAGGCTGGTCTTCTGTTTCATCAGAACTTCTGCCAGGCTGTCCACCCAATGCATTCCTGGTAAATTGTGTTCATCTACTGCTTGAAAGAATGTTAGCACTTATTTGAAATTGAATGCTAATTTTGCTGTAGTTTCTGTGTGTACTATCTAGTGGTTCTCCTTTGTCATCTGTAAATATTCATACTGGAAGATTGTATCTCTGTTCAATACAAATCAGAGCTGGAGGATTTTTTTACTGGACCTTATGTTGGGTGGGTTATAGGTTGTTCCACTCACCCACTGGTGTTTTCTGTTCATCAAATACTCACAATAGTCACAAAGTGACTACGACAAAACATTAGTTGGAACGGGACCTAGGAAGAAAGGTAGAGAGGAGCCAGACTTTGAGGGGTCCTCTTCGGCTGTGCTGGGTGAAATTTAGAATACATGACCTTTTTGGACCAATATTTTTGCATGTTCCGTGTTCTGGCCGGTCAGTAAATACAGGTGGGCTGAGTCCTTAGACAGAATCCAGATCAGCTGTACAACTAAGTGGACCAAGACGGATGACCAGAGGGGTATACTACGAAGCGAGGTAACTGGCTTATCGAGGTGACTTCAGGAGTAACTTGGTGACGTCGGGTGTAACTTTCCGATTAACCCGTACTACGAAAGGTGAATACCTTTTACCCGGGGTATGCTGCCATGGCAATTTACGCTGCATCTCTAAACAGCTCCGAGCAGGTTATCTTCATGGTTAACTCGATGTTACCCAACCTAAGCACCACCCTTCCGCCCACAAAAAGACCGGCACATTTAGAAGACCCAATCGACATTGCCGCACGGATTGTGAGAGGCTCACTCCGCAGGGCGAGGGTGTTTAAAGACCGTGTAACTCCTTTAGTTTACCCCGATGGTGTTATCTAATAAAGATATTGACTCATCGGAGGGAATTCGGTATCTTTGCCGGCTTCTAGGGCCAGACGTCTCCAATGCCACTCGCGGTATTAATGCGGTCATGTTGAGCAGTGTGTGGTGCTTTGCGATATTTTGCCAGTGGATATTTCATGTATTCCATCGGTGATGCTGAACATCTGAGCACGAATGCTGTAGGCAATACCGTGCAGTTCGCAAGGTGGTTGCTCTCACTAAACTGCTTGATACATTTGTTGTGTTCCCTGTCCATTTAAGCGTTCTAAAGATCAAATATGCTTTTTATGCCATCGTAATTCGCAAAAAAATACTTGGTCTATTTTTAATATGCATAAGCTGGGCCTGTAGGCTATGTCTACAGAACACATTTTGTTCCATAGGAATCCCAAGGGTGATTGGTGCAATTGACTGTACGGATATCCCCATTAGTGCGCCCCTGAGAGAACATGAGGGAGTTATGTGAATAGGATGTTATTTCACAACATTCATGTTCAGGTATTTGATCATTAAATTCGTACAGGTAGCCCTACAACCTAGGTGCTTTATGGAGTAGCCTATATCTTGAAACATTAACAGTAAGCAATGGGTCAATTTCAGAGATGTAGCCTGGGTTTTACATCTCAATCATGCTACAAATAAGAGTCTGTAAAACAAAAATAGAAAACATATGACAAGAACACTGCTATTAAGAATTTACTCTTTTGGCAATGCGCTGCCAACAAGCCTCCCTGGCTTTGTTGGAAGCCACGGTGTTAGATTTAGCCGTTATCCTTCCTTTAAACACCTCATATCTTGACATTATAAACGTGCATTCTTCCGGGGAAGAATACGGAGCATGAGCCTTTGTGCAAAAACTCAGTCTGCGTTGCGCCATTTTATGCGAACGCGTAGAACTCCAATTAAGTTAACACCGAGTCAACTATATAGCCGCGGACGGCCAGGCCTAACGACGCCACTGGTAGTATACCCTCTGGTGGCCTATCATCACTGTGAAGATCTGCAACACAACCAGGTGGACTTTGAGCAGGGACAGCTAGGAGACATCAGGCCAGGTAATCCTAAAACACAGTCCAAGGACTTAGGCAATCTTAAGATTCAACAGGACACCACAGTTATTAGCAGGACCATTCCTTAGATCCAAAGGATACCTCAGAATTCTGACTGACCCTTACCTCAGATACCTCAGAATTCTGACTATCCCACCCACCGTTATTCTGTACAAATGTTTACATTTCAGTAACTTATCAGACACTATTATACAGAGCAATTTACAGTAGTATTTAGGATTAGTTGCCTTGCTTAAAGGCAAAGACGTTTCACCATGTTACCTGGAGAATTTTAACTAGCAAACGACTCTAAAAGCCAGCCTACTCACCCTTTACCCCCAATTACTGGGTGATGTGAGCGGAGATCTTGTTTTGTTAACATCATTTAGTCCCAGTACCGTTGTAATGGGTCTTGTCTGTCCTTTGGTAGTCTGCAACGTCAGAGCTCTGAAAAAAACGAGATAAGACAGTTGTGGTGACTGATGGGATGGACAGAAACAGTAAAGAGAAACTGAGCAATTAAGACAGATAAACTAAAGATGTTTTGATAAGTAGGTAGGATTATTATTTTATCTTGCCTGTTATCCCAGGTAAGTTGCCTGAGAACAAAGCTGGGGATGGTTAGGTAGCCATGCTGTTATGATATTACATTTTGCCTTCACACTGGTAAACACCCCTTTGCTTACAATCAGTGACATGAGACCTATGTTGACCACAAACAGTTTGAGCACCCATTTACCATCCAATCCAAATCACAACACCCTGTGCAGGACACTTAAGCAACATGTTGTCTCCCATCCCAGAACCGACCAGGCCCAAACTTGCTTAGCTTCAGAGGCAAAAGCCAACAGTGGGATGTACAGAACTTCCGTAGACATAAAGACAGTACTTCTTCAGTTTGCCATGCTTGTCATTCTCACTAATATTCACCTAATCATAACTTGTACAGTTATAGGTAATGGAGAATCCAACTCAATGCTCTTTTTTGCTTCTGCCTTACAAACACACCTGTAGTAAGAGAGATTGGAGTCTGGCCTGACATCCTGATCTCTCCCACAAGGCAACCATTATAATAAAAGCAGTACATACATTTTGTTTAAACTAAGCTTACATGGTCAGCTTCAAAACCTAATACAGAAGGGTTTGTGGTTAGGCTACCTGCTCTGCTGGACATTATTGACTGTCACACCTCCAAAGGGGCCTGGAGACCAGGATGATCAGCAGTTAGTGGGCACAGGTTCTTCACACTAATTATTCTTGTACATCTATCTTCTAGTGGTGTACATACACCGATCAGCCATAACGTTATGACCACTGACACGTGAAGTGAATAACACTAATAATCTCGTTATCATGGCACCTGTCAGTGGGTGGGATATATTTGGCAGCAAGTGAACATTCTGTCCTCAAAGTTGATGTGTTAGAAGTAGGAAAAATGGGCAAGCAAAAGGATCTAAACAACTTTGACAAGGGATAAATTGTGATGACTAGACGACTAGGTCAGAGCATCTTCAAAACTGCAGCCCTTGTGTGGTGTTCTTGTTCTGCACCTATCAAAAGTGGTCCAAGGTAAGAAATCAGTGAACCAGCAACAGGGTCGTGGGGGGCCAAGGCTCACTGATGCATGTGGGGAGCGTAGGCTGGTCCGATGTGTTCCGATCCAACAGATGAGCTACTGTAGCTCAAATTGCTGAAAAAGTACTGGTACTGGTAATACTGGTTCTGACAGACAGGTGTCAGAACACACAGTGCATCACAATATGTTGTGTATGGGGCTGTGCAGCTGCAGACCAGTCAGGGTGCCCATGCTGACCCGTCACTGCCAAAAGCGCCTACAATGGGCACGTGAGCATCACAACTGGACCACGGAGCAATGGAAGAAGGTGGCCTGGTCTGATGAATCACATTTTCTTTTACATCATGTGGATGGCCAAGTGTGTGTGCGTCGCTTACCTGGAGAACAAACAGCACTAAGATGCACTATGGGAAGAAGGCAAGGCGGCGGAGGCAGTGTGATGCTTTGGGCAATATTCTGCTGGGAAACCTTGGGTCCTGCCATTCATGTGGATGTTAATTTGGCACGTACCACCTACCTAAGCTTTGTTACAGACCATGTGCACCCTTTCATGGCAACAGTATTCCCTGATGGCATTGGCCTGTTTTAGCAGGATAATGCGCCCTGCCACAAAGCAAAAATGGTTCAGGAATGGTTTGAGGAACACAACGAGTTCAAGGTGTTGACTTGGCCTCCAAATTAATCCAATCGAGCATCTGTGGGATGTGCTGGACAAACAAGTACGATGCATGGAGGCCCCACCTTCCAACTTACAGGACATAAAGGATCTGCTGCTAATGCCTTGGTGCCAGATATCACAGCACAACTTCAGAGGTCTAGTGGAGTCCATGCCTCAATGGGTCAGAGCTGTTTTGGCAGCTAACATACATATAATACTAAAGTAATGATGTTCACTTTACCTGAATCAAATGCATGTGCAATAGTGATGTGCAGTTCGCGAACAATTTGTTAGTTCTGAACAAATCTTTTTAGTGACTTGGGTTAGGGTTAAAAAGGACTTCGCTTACGCAAGTCCTTTTTGCCGGACCGCGTAAGGGGAGCCAGCCAAGAAGAGCGAATGTCTCTGAGTGAGTGATTGAGTGAGTACCCCTTGTTAAATAGCGTAGTGGTTGGAGACGCGGACCTGCAACCAATAGGTCCCACGTTCGAATCTCGTCATTGTCACTGCAAATTATGCATTAGGATTTATTCCTGATGGACAAAACCTTCGTTGGCTACAACCTTCAGTAGCTGCGTTATAGTAAGGCTAAAATAAAACTTTTCGCGCTTATATTGTGACTATTTCTGGTGGATTTTTGAAGTACACATCCGTGTATGCTTTTTGGGCCAGGATAGACAAAAACCTCGCTGGCTACAGCCTTCAGTAGCTACGTTATAGTAAGCCTAAAGTAAAACTATTTACAGTTATATTGCGACTATTTCTGGTGCATTTTCAAAATTCGCAGGACCTATGGTTGCAGGTCAGCGTCTCTTACCACTACGCTATTCAACAAGGGGTAGTCAGTCAATCAGAGACATTTGTTCTTGTGAAGAACTGACTCGTTCGAAACAGTTGTTTCGTTCATTTGAACGACTGGCAGCGGAGTTCTACCCAACCACGGAATACGCTGTTAGTTATACTTTCACAAATAAAAATAGATCAAGTCAGTAGCATTAAAGACATGTTTGTAACAGATAATTAGACACATGGTAGGTATAAAATAATTAGGCTAATGTAGTAGTTGGTTTTTGATTGTAATGATAAACACATAAAATCATACACCACGCTTTTGCCTAAGTAAAGAAGACATGTGAATGACTGACTCATTCAGTTTAATCGTTCAATTGAATGCATTGCCTACCTCAATAATTATTGTTGTATTAGATTTTTATTGTAATGATAAACAGTTGTAATCATAGAGTAAAACAAGCATTTGCTTAAGTAGAAAATACACGTAAACAACATTATGAAGATGAGCATTTGTTGGCCGGGGAACAATGAGCAACAACGATGTTTGCTTTTTTAGCCTATTGTCTTTTCCATCCGCCAAAAATATTCGCACCCTTCTCATTCATTCAAATTCAGTGATTCAGTGCTGCTGTTGCTTTAAACTGTAACTGTGAGATAACCACACTAGTAGTCTGCCAGCAGCACTATCGATGATGTCATAATCATATTGTAATGAGGAAACCTTCAGAATAACAGTGGCAATGTCAGTATATTGCATGGTGTATAATTCGTTTTAAAGAATGGTAATGTGTAAAGATAGGGTATTTTAAACAAGTCTTATGCAAATTGCATAATAACAAAAAAACTAGACATTGTAAGGTGGAACATGGCCTTACAACGTCTGGCTTAGACAGTGCTGCTGCCTGTACCCTCTATTTACCATCTATTATGAATTGAAACTTTAAATTGATTCTTTATACCCTAATGAGTAACTCTCAAATGCCATGTTCCACTACACAATGTCTAGTTTCTTTTTTATTTGCCTATTTGCATAAGGCCATTTTCAGGAATAGAGTCTTCCACTGGAGCCAATGGAGTGGATGGCTTAGAAAGTGCTGCTGGCTATACACTCTATGTCCCCCATGAATTGACACTCTATACACCCTAGTGAGTAACTCTCGAATGCCATGTTCCAATTTACAACATCTAGTTTTTTTTTATTATGCAATTTATTAGGCAACATATTTAACAATCCGGTCTGTACATTGTATGTTTATTGTCGGTTCCAGTATTGTAATTGAATTCTTTTAATGTATGTATGTATATGCATAACATAACGTTTATATATACATACATACAGTTAGGTCCAGAAATAATTGGACACAGACACAGTTTTTATAATTTTGTCTCTACGCCACCACAATGGATTTAAAATGAAACAACTGCGATGCAATTGAAGTGCAGACTTTCAGCTTTAATTCAAGGTGTTGAACAAAAATATTGTATGAAACGTTTAGGAGTTGCATCCATTTTCATACACAGTCCCCTTATTTCAGGGGCTCAAATGTAACTGGAAAAATTAACACAATCATTAACAAAATGTATATTTTTAATACTTTGTTGAGTATCCGTTGCAGGGTTGAAGTCTGGAACACATGGACATCACCAAACACTGGGTTTCCTCCTTTGTGATGCTTTGCCAGGCCTTTACTGCAGCTGTCTTCAGTTGTTGTTTGTTCAAGGGTCTTTGTGCCTTAAGTTTTGTCGTCAGCAAGTGAAATGCATGCTCGATCGGTTTGAGATCAGGTGATTGACTCGCCCATTGCAGAATATTCCACTTCTTTGCCTTAAAAACTCCTGGGTTGCTTTCGCAGTATGTTTTGGGTCATTGTCCATCTGTGAAGCGCCATCCAATCAACTTTGCTGAAATTGGCTGAATCTGAGCAGACATTATATCCCTATACACTTCAGAATTCATCCGGCTGCTTCTGTCTTCTGTCACATCATCAATAAACACTAGTGACCCAGTGCCACTGGAAGCCATGCATGCCCATGCCATCACACTGCCTCCACCGTGTTTTACAGATGTGGTATGGTTCAGATCATGAGCCATTCCAAGCCTTATCCATACTTTTTTCTTGCCATCATTCTGGTACAGGTTGCTGTTAGTTGCATCTGTCCAAAGAATGCTGTTCCAGAACAGGGCTGGCTTTTTTAGATGTTTTTGGGAAAGTCTAATCTGGCCTTTCTATTCTTGAGGCTTATGAATGGTTTGCACCCTGTGGTGAACCCTCTGTATTTGCTCTCGTGAACTCTTCTCTTTATGGTAGACTTGGATAATGATATGCTGTCACGACCCCTTCCCTGTAACACCTGTTTGTTGAGTGTGCGTGTTGTTTCCGTCATTGTTTGTTGGTATGCGTGCCTGGTACGTCTGTTCTCTGTGTTCGTCCTTGTTGTGTTGTCGAGGGCGGGGCGTTGCCTCCCTGGATGGATGCAGCTCCCACCTGACCATCATCAGCAATTATGCACCTGTTCCTGATCCGCAATCTGCCACCATATATAAGAGGCGACCTGACATCCAATTCCCGCCGGATCGTTAAGTCCCTACGGTATGCTGGAGCTTTACGCACCTGTTACGTATCGTTTTGCGCTTATCGACTCAGTTTTTTCATGCCGTTTTCTGTTTATAAACACCTACCTCCATCACTCACCTGTTTACTGTCCTGGACTTCGGAACCATCGCGACCCCATCGGAAACGCCATTGTCAACAATTACCTGGATTCGTCTCCAGACCCTGCCTTCATACCCGCCTTCCACCAACCTCCTCATTATTCCCTATTTCTCAATAAACACTTCTACACGTTTTTCTGTGTCCGTCTGCTTTTGGGTTTTTCTTTTCCATGGAAAGGACCCTACGATCATCCACCACAGTTGTCTTTCGTGGACACCCAGGCCTTTTTGTGTTGCAGAGCTCGCCAGTGCATTCTTTTTTTTCAGAATGTACCAAACTGTTGATTTGGCCACTTCTAATGTTCCTGCTATCTCTCTGATGGATTTTTTTTGCAGCCCAAGGATGGCCTGTTTCACTTGCATTGAGAGCTCCTTTGACCACATGTTTTGGGTTCACAGCGACAGCTTCCAAATGCGAATGCAACACCTTGAATCAACTCCACCTTTTACCTGCCTAATTGATGAAGAATACTGAAGGAATAGCTTACACCTGTCCATGGAACAACTTTTGAGTCAATTGTCCAATTACTTTTGGTCCTTTGAAAAAGAGGGGGCTACATATTTAAGTGCTGTAATTCCTAAACCCTTCCTCCAATTTGGATATGAATACCCTCAAATTAAAGCTGTTCTGCACTTTAAGCCCATATTTATTAATTAATTGTGACTTGAATATATTTTGTTAAACAACCAAAAAAACAAAACTTGTGTCAGTGTCCAATTACTTCCAAACCTAAGTGTGAGTATACAGTTGTGCTCAAAATTTGCATACCCATGGAGAATTGGTAATATATGTACTATTTGTAAAGAAAACATGAGTGAACAGGCAAAACACGTCTTTTATTTCTTATGGGATTCACATTCAACCGTAGGTCATAACAGAATGGCACAATCATGGAACAACACATAACAAAAAATAAATAAATAAATGAACTGATCCCTGTTCAAAAGTCTGCATACCCTTATTGTCCCCTTTAGCATCAATGACAGTGTGCAGTCTTTTGTAATAGTTGTCTATGAGGCCCCGAATTCTTGCAGCTGGTACGTTGGGGAGATTGCACGTTTGAGATCTCCCCAGAGTGGCTCGATGATATTAAGGTCAGGAGACTGTGATGGCCACTCCAGGACCTTCACCTTTTTCTGCTGTAACCACTGGATGGTCAACTTGGCCTTGTGCTTAGGGCCATTGTCGTGCTGGCAAGTCCAAGAGCGTCCCATGCGCAGCTTTCATGCAGAAGAATGCAAATTGTCTGCCAGTATTTTCTGATAATATGCTGCATTCATCTTGCCATCAATTTTCACAAGATTCCCCGTGCCTTAGAGCTCACACCCCCCCCAAAACATCAGTGGGCCACCGTGGGGATGGTATTCTGTTCACTATAGGTCTTGTTGACCCCTCTCCAAACATAGCGCTTATGGTTGTGACCATAAAGCTCTATTTTGGTCTCATCACTCCAAAATTAGAGTGTGCTAGAAGCTGTGGGGTGTGTCAAGGTGTTGTCGGACATATTGTAACGAGGCTTTTTTGTGGCATTGGTGCAGTTATGGCTTCTTTCTGGCAACTTGACCATGCAGCTCATTTTTGTTCAAGTATCGTTGTATTGTGCTCCTTGAAACAACCACACCATCTTTTTCCAAAGCAGCCTGTATTTCTCCTGAGGTTACCTGTGAGTTTTTCTTTGTATCCCGAACAATTCTTCTGGCAGTTTTGGCTGAAATCTTTCTTGGTCTACCTGACCTTGGCTTGGTATCAAGAGATCCCCGAATTTTCCACTTCTTAATAAGTGATTGAACAGTACTGACTGGCATTTGCAAGGCTTTGGATATCTTTTTATATCCTTTTCCATCTTTATAAAGTTCCATTACCTTGTCCTTTGACAGTTCTTTTCTGCACCCCATGGCTCAGTATCTATCCTGCTCAGTGCATCCATGTGACAGCTAACAAACACCTTGACTATTAATACACAGACACTAATTGCAATTTAAAAAGCGGCAGGTGTGGGAAATTCATCTTTAATTGCCATTTGCAAGGCCAAACATTCAAGGGTATGTAAACTTTTGATGAGGGCCATTTGGGTGATTTCTGTTACTATTATGATTTAAAAAGAAGCCAGACAAATATGTGATAATAAATGGCTTCATATGATCATTATCCTTAAATAAAAGACAGTTTTTTTTGCATGACCAGTCATATTTTCATAATTTGCATAAAAAAGTAACTATTCAGCATGACAAAAGAGTTGAAAAGAAAAGCTTTGAGTGAGGAAAGGAAGGGTTCAATTCTGGCTTTACTGGCAGAGGGATACAGTGAGCATCAGGTTTCTCCCATCCTGAAAATTTCAAAGACGGCAGTTCATAAGAACAAGGTCAAGCAACAGACATTGGGGACAACAAAGCTACAGACTGGCAGAGGGCGAAAACAACTGTCCACTGACCAAGATGACCGTCAGCTCATTGGAATGTCATTCAACAACCGTAGGATAACATCAAGTGACCTACAAAAAGAATGGCAAACAGCAGCTGGGGTGAAGTGCACAGCGAGGACGGTTCGAAACAGGCTCCTAGGGGCAGGGCTGAAGTTGTGCAAAGTTAGAAAAAGCCTTTCATCAATGAGAAGCAATGAAGAGCCAGGCTGAAGTTTGCAAAAGACCATAAGGATTGGACCATAGAGGAATGGAGTAAGGTCAACATCTCTGACGAGTCAAATTTTAAGCTTTGCCCAACACCTGGTCATCTAATGGTTAGACGGAGACCTGGAGAGGCCTACAAGCCACAGTGTCTCAGACCCACTGTGAAATTTGGTGGAGGATCGGTGATGATCTGGGGATGCTTGAGTAAGGCTGGAATCGGGCAGATTTGTCTTTGTGAAGGACATGAATCAAGCCAAGTACAAGGTTATCCAGGAAGAACACCTGCTTCCTTCTGTTCTGACAATGTTCCCCAACTCTGAGAATTGTTTTTTCCAGCAGGACAATCAAGTTGTGGATGGAGGACTACCAGATCAAGAACCTGTCATGGCCAGCCCAATCTCCAGGCCTGAACCCCATTGAAAACCTCTGCAATTTGATCAAGAGGAAGATGGATGGTCACAAGCCATCAAACAAAGCCGAGCCATCAAACAAAGCCAAGCATAAAGTCACCCAACAGCAATGTGACAGACTGGTGGAGAGCATGCCAAGACACATGAAAGCTGTGATAAAAAATCAGGGTTATTCCACCAAATATTGATTTCTGAACTCTTCTTAAGTTAAAAATTTAGTATTTTGTTGTTGAAAAATGAATATGAATTTGTTTTCTTTGCATTATTTGAGGTCTGAAAACAATGCATCTTTTTTTGGTTATTTTGACCAGCTGTTATTTTCTACAAGTAAGTACTCTAAATTACAATATTTTTATTTGGAATTTGGGAGTAATGTTGTCAGTAGTTTATAGAATAAAACTGTTATAGTAAAACCAGACAAACGGATAATTTTGCAGTGGTCTCTTAATTTCTTCCAGAGCTGTATATAACCTACCAACTGGTCTGTGGGTAAATTAATGTCATCTACCTAGCTTGCTTGTAATTTCTTTCTTTAACAATAGAAAGCCCACTTATCACAGTAGTGAACATTCCTTATAAGAATATTTATTTTTTATGAATGAAGGGGAAAAGAAACCTTCCTGAATCCTGTAACCGTTGACAGTTGACTTATTATAGCCTAAATGTGCAAAGAATAAAAGTTAGGCAAATTGTCCTTCTTGAAATATGTTGCATTTCTTCTCTCCCAAAAATTTTGGAATCAGAATCGGGATTTGATAAGAACCGGATTCGATAAGCAGAATCAGAATCAATGAAATTGAAATGATATCCAACCCATGTCTTGGGCACATAGTTTGTATTCATTACATCGTCATGTTTTATTTCAGTGCGGAGTTGTAGACCATTAAATAGAGTGTGCACTTGTGACAATTGACACCGCTGATGGGGCAAATTGTCACATTATGTAGGGTAAGTTGTCACATTGGGTTATCAACAAATAAGAACACAATTTATTAATTGTGAAAATTGATTTCAAATTCAAAACCAAATGTAACTTCATTAAAGAACTCAATATAAAAACATTCATGCCTAGAGAAACAGGCTAATCATGCCTTTCAATCAAAACAATAATGCTGGTATAGCAACTGCAACTTCACCTGCCTCATGGCCTTTAACATTATGTGAGGTGATGTGCGGTCATTCTGTCTTTCTTCTATAAACTTTTAATCGTCTTTCTTTCCTTCCCCTCTTTCTTTCCTTCCTTCCCTCTTTCTTTTTTTCCTTCCTTCTTCCTTCCTTCTTTCCTCCAAAAGCACAATTTCCTCAGTGCAATTGCATATTCATTACAGGCTTGTTACGCCCTCCTCCCTGTCTACTATCCTTGTTTCCACAATGCAATTCATACCATCACACTAAATTAATGACACTGTATGAAGTAGTGTATGTGTGGATATACTGTCTCATACAGTAGGCAAGTAGTGTGTTAGTAGACACAAACACGCCAGAGCCTGTCTTGTGTAGCCCAGGGATATCAGCCGCTCTAAACTACGTGTATATATAATAATGCATTTACAGTAACATTTAATACTATTATCAGAGCTGATTACACAATATTATGTTTTTTGAGCATGTTCTGTGTATGTGGAGACTTGTCCCAAGGTCATTGAGACAACTTGCGGCAAACTGACATGAGTGCTAATGTTGCCTAAATCTCCTGATTAGCTCAAAATAGGACTGCAGCTAAAGTATGAAAACACATTATTGTCTCCTCTACTCAGTGCAAAATTATTGTTTTCAACATTCGTACCTAACAATGTTTTCTTGCATGAATTGTAAAGTGGCAATTTTTTACTTTTGAAGGGAAAAAAATAAACTTCTGCTCACCTCAGATTAGAGGGATCTTAACCACATGTGAACAGGAAGCTGACAATAGAGCATGTAGTCACACAAAGTATATATTTGATTGAAGATTCCACTTACCCGTGTGACAGTTTACCCTGCTGTCTCCTACATGTAACACCTACATTGTTCCTACATAACTACCCATTCTTATCACTTACTTACATTCTTGTTACTACATAGTTTTGTGGGAACTACCCTGTAAGTAATGTGCTGAAATTTGAAGGGTTACCAATATAGGGATACATGATTTGCATCATTGCATTCTGTTTTTATTTGCATTTTACGCAGTGTCCCAACGTTGTTGGAAATGGGGTTGTAAAAATAAATTGTTGGCAGGGACGTTAAATTTATGGACAACATTAGAGAAGCTTATTGTACATATTTAAAAAAAGTCTTGGATCTTTTAACTCATGCAACATGAAACCAACTTTATATATCGAGTTAATATGGGTGAGTTCAGAATCACATCTGCACTTGCAATTCCAAGGTGGTTTACTAACTCCCAGGAAAACCCAGATTTAAAATGTATGCATGAAGTTGCTTCTGATAAATCTGCTGAATTGCAAATATTTTTACATCGGTCTTGTCTAGACCCTCAACCCAAACAAATGAAAGCTTAAATCCTTTGAAAGTGCTTTCCATTAGTTTACAGTCATACTATTTCTTAGACGTGTACTTTTCAAAAGGGTAAAGCTTTACAAGGGGTAAAGCTCAAGGCAAGCTGAAGGTTAACTAAGGTATACACTAGTTAAATATAGTATCATTATCATTATCACATTACCGATCAGCCTAGCACTTCCAATATATGCAAAGAGCAGCCAAAAATCTGCCATCTTACATTTTTTAAACTGTGGTACAACCAGCAGGCCCGGCGCCAGGATGAAGTGATTGAGGGGGCAGAAATTAATGGCGAGGGGGCTAATCTTTTTTTTGACTACTTTTCTATAGAGTATTTAAAACTGAAACTGGGGGGCAGAAATTTCAACTGAGGGGGCTAAGCCCCCTCTTGACGCCAGGCCTGACAACCAGTTAAACAGCTTATGCAAACTTAAGAAAGTTGAGAATTATATAATATTGTTACAGGTACATTCACTTTATTGCCATAGTGAATAATATAAACAGTTTAGCGCAAACAATTAGTTTCACTACTATGTAACTGCCAATCTGATTCATTGTGGTACTGCGTGAAAATATTTGGAGGAAAAATAGTTACTAGGTAGCTTACAGTTTCTTTTTTATATGAAAGATACAGTAAGAAAACATTTGAACAGTTTGTACCTAAACCTAGTGACATTATATTCACCTGTATAACTGTCCATTCAGTTTTAAGATTATAACAAATACTAAACCACATTAAAGTGAAGACAAAATCTGTCAGATATGATAAACCATGCAAGTCAGTGTGCTTCAGATTACAAAAAGTGAACTAAATATGATATGATGATTATGATATTCAAACTAATGTATAAATGTGTGTATTACATTCAAAGTAGCAGAACTAACTGTCCATGACAGATTTCCCCTCAAAGACAAGAAAGTACATCATATCAGATGAGTGCTTTCTTTAAGCTGCAGGGTTAGTGGTGACCTCCTCCAGAAGAGGTTTGTACTGCTCCAGGTCCTGGATGTTCTGCAATATATCAGAGCAAAGTTGTGCATTACTTGGCAGGACTAGGGCTGCATGATTCTGGAAACTTCAGTTTTGCAGACTCCGCCTACTCCCTTCCGATTCTAAATCATCCAAGCAGGAAAACCAAGGAATTTATTCAAATGTTCTGGAATTTTGCAACCCATAGCCAGACACAACAAGCATTATCATGAGTGTGCTTACACATCCATATTCTACTTAAATTTTTATGGCGGTTGTATTTGCTCTGTTTAAAGGTTCTTCTCTTTTATACCTTTTCCTTTCCATTCTTGCACAAGGCCTTGAGACCCAAGACAACAGAGCTGAAGTTGACACAAAGCTGAAGGACTGCAAGGAAAATGAGCACCACATCAAAGGCAACGAACAGCATCTGCCGGTAGAACAGAAATACATGCAGTATGACTTGAGCTTGTTGAATCAAATGTACAGCAAGAAAGCTGTATTCATGAACACATACATACAGTTGCCTCTGTAAGTATTGAGACGGTGAATAATTATTTTCTCTCAACTCCAAAAGTTAAGATTCCAAAGAGATAACTTAATGTCAACTATTAATGTATAAATTCAGCTTTTGAGGGTTTTTGTAGACATTTTGGTTTCACCATTTAGCTTATGAGTATGGCAGGTGAAGTCTTCTGCAGATGGCAGTTGCTGACAGATCCATTCCTACCTCCCGAAATGTTCTTGACCTGCCAAATGTTTTATGGTAACCCTTCACTTATGTACTGTGGAGATCGTTGTTGAGCCATTTCTGATTCCTATGATGACCAGAGCTTTTGTCTTTCAAAATATGTTACAAACTGCTGTTTTCTGTATGGTTTGTGTGTTTCTGATTTATATCTGTTGTTTTCTGACTTATAATGGCATCCTTGAATTTAGTTGACATTGCTTTGGTCCTCATGTTGACAAACAACAACAATAAAATCCATAGGCAAATGCAAAGCCTAGAATCAAGAATAGACCCTGACAGAAAAATCTATGTCTATATACAGTAAGGTCTGGAAATAATTGGACACTGACACAAGTTTTGTTGTTTTGGCTGTTTTCCAAAATACATTCAAGTTACAGTTAAATAATGAATATGGGCTTAAAGTGCAGTCTCTCAGCTTTAATGTGAGGTTTTAACATCCAAATTGAAGGAAGGGTTTAGAAACTACAGCTCTTTAATATGTAGCCCCTCCTTTTCAAGGGACCAAAAGTAATTCAACTCAAAAGCTGTTTCATGGAAAGGTTTAAGCTATTCCTTCGTTATTTCTTCATCAATTAAGCAGGTAAAAGGCCTGGAGTTTATTCCAGGTGTGGCGTTCGCATTTGGAAGCTGTTGCTGTGATTCCACAAAATGCGGTCAAAGGAGCACTCAATGCGAGTGAAGCAGGCCGTCCTTAGGCTGCAAAAAAAAAGATCCATCAGAGAGATAGCAGGAACTTTAGGAGCGGCCAAATAAACAGTTAAGTACATTCTGAGAAAAAATAATGCACTGGTGAGCTCTGCAACACAAAAAGGTCTGGATGTCCATGGAAGATAACTGTGGTGGGTGATCGTAGGATCCTTTCCATGGTAAAGAAAACCCCTTCACAACATCCAGCCAAGTGAAGAACACTCTCCAGGAGGTAGGCATATCATTATCCAAGTCTAACATAAAGAAGACTTCAGGAGAGCAAATACAGAGGGTTCACCACAAGGTGCAAACCATTCATAAGCCTCAAGATTGGAAAGGCCAAATTAGACTAAAATTCCACTTCTTTGCCTTAAAAAACTCCTGGGTTGCTTTTGCAGTATGTTTTGGGTCATTGTCCATCTGTAAAGTGAAGTGCCGTCCAATCAACTTTGCTGAATTTGTCTGAATCTGAGCAGAGAATACAGCGCCGGAAAAAATTAAGAGACCACTGCACCTTTTTCTTTCCTTTCCAAAAAAGTTGAAAAGGAAAGTTTTGAGTGAGGAATAGAAGCGTTCAATTTGCAGTGGTCTCTAAATTTTAACCCTTCTGTTCCTCACCCACAAACTTTGCTGACAAATTCAGCAAAGTTGATTGGTCGGCGCTTCACTTTACAGATGGACAATGACCCAAAACATACTGCAAAAGCTACCCAGGAGTTTTTTAAGGCAAAGAAGTGAAATTTTCTGTAATGGCCGAGTCAATCACCTGATCTCAACCCAATCGAGTATGCATTTCAATTGCTGAAGACAAAACTTAAGGCAGAAAGATCCACGAACAAACAACAACTGACGGCAGCTGCAGTAAAGGCCTGGCAAAGCATCACAAAGGAGGAAACCCAGTGTTTGGTGATGTCCATGCGTTCAAGCAGTCATTGCCTGCATAGGATTCTCGACAAAGTATTAAAAATGAACATTTTATTTATGATTGTGTTAATTTGTCCAATTACATTTGAGCCCCTGAAATAAGGGGACTGTGTATGAAAATGGTTGCAATTACTAAATGTTTCATATGATATTTTGTTCAACGCCTTGAATTAAAGCTGAAAGTCTGCATTTCAATTGCATCTCGGTTGTTTTATTTCAAATCCACTGTGGCGGCGTAAAGAGCCAAAATTATGAAAATTGTGTCAATGTCAAAATATTTCCGGACCTAACTGTAAATACCTTTAAATAAAAGCAAAGAATCTGCACTTTAACCTTATTGTAATTATTAGACATTTAAACTCCAAACGTTGAGTATAGAGGGAAATTCCCAAAATATTGATTCAATGTCCCATATTTAGTGAGTGCACTGTAGATTCCCAACTATCAAGTCCTTTATACACGCCACACAAGAGCCCATGTTCTATGGACGTTGGTGCTGCCTAACTCACTTGGATCTAGTAGAACAACCTGAGTCGTGATGGGGAATAGGCAAGCAACAGCTTCCTCACATAATACATATGAAAAGCTGAATTGTCACCTGTGCCTTCGCCTTGGCAGTTTCGCATTCTCTCAAGAGCCTCTCCTTCATCTCCTGAACATCAGTGGATGGCGTTGGTGTTGTGGTCCGGCGCCAATAATAGTTGTCGTACAAGATATTGTCATCACAAATCCAAGTGTAATGGTTGTAAGTCACGTCTATGGCGTACATCACAACACCAGTAATGGCCAGAGCAGCAACAACCAGGTTTAAAAACACATTGATTCCCACCTAAAACAGAACCAAGGAATACAAACAAGTTCAACTCAAATGAATAAAAGCACTGAGTACTAGTTGTCCAGGGTATTCATGCCCATACCAATTTCCCATTTTTCTCCACTCCCAATATTCTGCTGTCCAATTTGTTGTTGGCCTTGCCTCTACAGTAGGTGCTGGAGGGTCAAAGATTGAGATGTGTCTTTCGATGCACAAATCTGCACCACCTTCTACTAGACCCCTGGGCACTGACGGTCTACATCGACTAGGATTCTAACACCTGCATGCAATGACGCGGCTGTACTGCAAGGCGGTGACACCCCGTACCACATACCATACACGCCGTAGCACTGTTAATCATACATCATTTTAAACATAAGGACAATCTAGTTGACATTTTATTATTCAAATGTATTACATTCACAACATAAATGGAAAAAAGTTGAGGAATGATTGGTATTTGTAGATATCAAGTAGATATGGTATTTGCGTCAGTGAACAACTCACCAAGCAGGGACTGGGGCACTTCAAAGCCAAGATACACATAATGCCACTTGCTATAATCTGGGGAGAAGGAACACACACATTTCCACAGGACAGGACCCAAACACACATTTAACCTAAAAAGGTCGTTTTTTTGTTCATTTTTTGTGATTACAGCTGAAATTATGCATTTTCATAATAGCATGGTAAAAAAAATACAACTTACCATACCACCAAGCCAAAAAGGAGTTTGTGTCCAAACTATCATGGACCAACTGCCAGTGGCAACTAGAGCTGCTCCCAAGCCAATGTTGAGTATTCCCACCATGATCTGTATAGTCTTTTGGAAAGATGGAATCATTTTAAATAACTTGCTGTCTCAAATCTAATAATTTTAACTGAATGATGGTGTTGTGGTGTGCATGTGTTTTACTATGCTTGTAAGTAACCCAAGGAATATCTGGCAAAGTTTGGACATTCAGCTCGTCCTCATTTATAAGGTTTACGGTTAGAATTTGGGATAGAACTTCTACATTTTAGTCACATTTAGATCTAGGATTTTGCAGTTCATGTTCAAGTCCTAACAAGTCCTAACAAGTATATAGGTGTATCTCAAGAAATTACAATATCGTGGAAAAGCTCTTCTCAGTTCGACATTTCTGTACTATACATTTTTTATTCTAATATTTTGAGATTCTGGATTTTTGATTTCCATGAGCTGTAAGCTGTAATCATCAAGATTGAAACCAAAAAGGCTTGAAATGTTTGTGTAATGAATCTAGAATATATGGTGTCACTTTTTGATTTGAATTACAGAAAATACACATTTCCATAATATTCTAATTTTTTGAGATGCACCCATAGTAACAAGCATGTGCTGTCATTAGTATGTTAATTTGTCTGTGTACTCACCCCCAGAACTAACTGAGAACTTGATTGGCGCTTCCTCAGTGCCTGGGACAGAGAGCATGCTGGGGTGTAGCACAGGGTCCCAAGGATTTGACACAGCAGGGGCACAGCACTTCCTTCTTTAGAGTTCAGGGTGATCACAGTCACTCCTTCACCTTTGGTCACAGTCACTGACATTCTGACAACTGTTGGTAGCACAGTTCTAAGATAAAAGGGAGGCAGAACAATAATCCTAATTATAAAATGATGACTTGTCATGAAATTTTGAAAGTGTATTATGTCAATAACATATCCAAAACATTGTCAGTGATTTATCTGTAAGATACAACATAAAATAATAATTGGCATCCCATCCTTCTTCCATCGCTGGGTTTATGGTATTTCCAGCATACACAAGAACCATGTATTTGAAGCAGATCGGGTGTCCATTAGCCTATCAGAATGTTGGCTCTATATATATTTTTGAAAGTGCAATTTCACTTGAATACAAATCTATTTAAATTACTGATATATCTTCATCAGAACCCATGTTACAAGACTGTAAAACTACATTCAAAAGTTTAATTCTGTTTAAATTCCACTTGCTGTCACTTCAGCATTCTGCTAGCAAAAAGATATTATGCCGACAGCGCTAAGATTGTGTTCTTCCAAAATAAAAGTCATCTTTGAAATTGTAAAAGCCATCATTGTAATTCCTTCTAAAGATTGTGAATTGTAGTCGAAAGCAAGTTATATATTTTTCTTTAAGGAAAGGCATAATGTTTACATATACACACACACACATATATACGTATATTATATATATATATATATATATATACACGTATATTATATATATATATACATATACATACATACACACACACACACACACACACATAAATAATTCCCCCCCTGGAAAAAATTAAGAGACCATTGCAAAATTATCAGTTTCTCTGGTTTTACTATTCAAAGGTATGTGTTTGAGTAAAATGAACAGTTTTGTTTTATTCTATAAACTACTGACAACATTACACCCAAATACCAAATAAAAATATTGTCATTTAGAGGATTTATTTGTAGAAAACAACAACTGGTCAAAATAACCAAGACCTCAAGTACAGACCTCAAATACAAAAACAAATTCATATTCATTTTTCAACAACAAAATACTAATGTTTTACCTTAGGAAGAATTGGTGGAATAACCCTGATTTTTAATCACAGCTTTCATGCATCTTGGCATGCTCTCCACCAGTCTGTCACATTGCTGTTGGGTGACTTTATGCCACTTCTGGCACAAAAATTAAAGTAGCTCGACTTTGTTTGATGGCTTGTGACCATCCATGTCCCTCTTGATCAAATTACAGAGGTTTTCAATGGGGTTCAGGTCTGGAGATTGGGCTGGCCATGACAGGGTCTTGATCTGGTGGTCCTCCATCCACACCTTGATTGACCTGGCTGTGTGGCATGGAGCATTGTCCCGCTGGAAAAAAAACAATTCTTAGAGTTGGGAAACATTGTCAGAGCAGAAGGAAGCAGGTGTTCTTCCAGGATAACCTTGTACTTGGCTTGATTCATGCGTCTTTCACAAAGACAAATCTGCCCGATTCCAGCCTTGCTGAAGCATCCCCAGATCATCACCAATCCTCCACCAAATTTCACAGTGGGTCTGAGACACTGTGGCTTGTAGGCCTCTCCAGGTCTCCGTCTAACCATTAGATGACCAGGTGTTGGGCAAAGCTTAAAATTTGACTCGTCAGAGATGTTGACCTTACTCCATTCCTCTATGGTCCAATCCTTATGGTCTTTTGCAAACTTCAGCCTGCCTCTTCATTGCTTCTCATTGATGAAAGGCTTTTTCTAACTTTGCACAACTTCAGCCCTGCCCCTAGGAGCCTGTTTCGAACCGTCCTCGCTGTGCACTTCACCCCAGCTGCTGTTTGCCATTCTTTTTGTAGGTCACTTGATGTTATCCTACGGTTGTTGAATGACATTCCAATGAGTTGACGGTCATCTCGGTCAGTGGACAGTCGTTTTCGCCCTCTGCCAGTCTGTAGCTTTGTTGTCCCCAATGTCTGTTGCTTGACCTTGTTCACACACACACACACACACACACACACACACACACACACACACACACACACACCTTTTTCTTTCCTTTCCAAAAAAGTCGAAAAGGAAGGTTGAGTGAGGAACAGAAGGGTCTTTTTTGGAAAAGAAAGAAAAAGGTGCAGTGGTCTCTTAAGTTTTTCCAGAGCTATATATACACACATGGAAAATTTATTGTTTGGCTAATTATATATATACAGTATCTCACAGAAGTGAGTACACCCCTCACATTTTTGCAAATATTTTATTATATCTTTTCATGTGACAACACTGAAGAAATGACACTTTGCTACAATGTAAAGTAGTGTACATCTTGTGTAACAGTGTAAATTTGCTGTCCCCTCAAAATAACACAACACACAGCCATTAATGTCTAAACCGCTGGCAACAAAAGTGAGTACACCCCTAAGTGAAAATGTCCAAGTTGGGCCCAATTAGCCATTTTCCCTCGCCGGTGTCATGTGACTCATTAGTGTTATAAGGTCTCAGGTGTGAATGGGGAGCAGGTGTGTTAAATTTGGTGTTATCGCTCTCACACTCCCTCATACTGGTCACTGGAAGTTCAACATGGCACCTCATGGCAAAGAACTCTCTGAGGATCTGAAAAAAAGAATTGTTGCTCTACATAAAGATGGCCTAGGCTATAAGAAGATTGCCAAGACCCTGAA